>SDVV010031845.1:0-11501 GCA_016164225.1 Gammarus roeselii
TGCTGATTTCGAGGAGAATGGTGAGGAGGCTGTTGGATGTGCGAGTGTTGAGAGGGACGGGTGGAGAAGTGTGGAAGGGGAGCAAAATAGTTGGAGGAAGAAGGAAAGTAGTGGAGGTGAGTGAACTAAAAGTAGAAAGCAGAGCTGAGGAGTTCCAGCAGGCGTTGAGAGAAGAATGTAACACGTGAGAGATTAGGATCTACGAGATGTGGAGGAAGAACGAGAGACGTTCAGGGATGTGTTATTGAGATGTGCGTAAAATGTGTGTGGTGTGCGCCGTGAGGGCTGGTGCGAGTGGTGGAACGAGGAGGTCAAGCTGGCGGTGGCGCAGAAAAGAAAAAACGAGGTCGGTGGTGGACTATGACAATTATACAGAGACGAGAAAAGAGGTGAAGCGGGTGGTGAGGAGAGCCAAAAGGGACGCTGATACCAGGTGGTGCCAGAATTAGAGAACAAAAAGATGTTCTGGAAAAAGGTGGAGAGAGTGAAAAAAGAGGAGACCGGAAAGAAGGTAGTTAAAGCTGAAAACGACCAGTTTTTGTTGGGAAGTGAAGTGCGGAAAAAGGTGGCCAGTGAATGTTGACGAGTTGTTGAATGTCGAGGATGACAGAAAGGCTGACATTATTGCTGTGGGTGGTGGTACACAGATGCCAATTTTGTGGAAGAAACTGGTTGCGGACATTACTAGGAAAGAGGTGTAGGAGGCGGTAGAAGTGATGAAAGCAGGAAAAGCCCTTGGTTTGGATGATGTTGCGACCAAGTGCCTGAAAAGGAGTGAAGTAACGATTGTCGAATAGCTGGTGAAGCTACTGAATCTGTGTTACGTGGCGGGCGTAGTGCCGATTGAGTGGTACATTGTTCCGCTGTATAAGGAAAAAGAGATAAACATGAATGCTGCCATTCAAGAGGTAGCAGTTTATTTTGTGTGGTCAGTAATTTGTTCGGGCGAGTGCTGATCAAAAGGATTAAAGACTACCCAAGGGTGTGTGTGCACTGAAAAATTGTCCTAAGAAATCGCTAAGCATAAATTGTTCCAGGTAGGAAACCATGTATATGCATTAAATATAAGAGAAGATCTAAAGTTGCCTGGAACGACTGTCCGCAAGAAAATATACATTATTACGAAGCTATTAGGTACATGTATCTAATTTAAATGCCATCCCGACAAGACATTAAACAACTGTTACATAGGAAAACCAGACTCGAAACGACGAGCATAAATGGAACAGATACCTAGAGCAGTGTTTGACAGAGAGTATGCAGAAAGAGGCGATATTGCGTGAACGGATGCAATTCCCCAATGCAAGTGGCAATGAGTCTGTACGAACAGGACAAGTTCAGATCTGAATCAAGGTAATGTATGCTTGATCAAACAAAAATACAAACACCAAACGAAAAGATAAGTCAATCCAGACGTTCGGCAAGAGAACGCTGTCCGGTCGACAGATACATGGCTGGCACCAAGTCATTCATAGCATGGTAAATATGTTATGAATAACGTTCACGTTAGCAAGTAATGTTCGAGCGTTCATAAACGGTTGTCACGGTATTTTTTTTTTTGAAAGAGGGGATGTGTTATGTCCCATGTTTAATTAACCAGACCTGTACTGTATGCTCTGTTATTCAGTATATCCTAAGTAATAAACTTGACGTGAATTAGTTTTATGTGGTAACGTCCCGACACGGAGGCAGGAGCAATCAAAACTGGTAAAATGTGACGACGGCGAAACCCGTGCGACTTGATCTTTGCAGCCTGGTTTTATTTGTTACGCTAGCAGGCCGAGGGGTGGATGGCGTAAGTTGTAAATACTTGTCTTATGTTACTACGTACGTGATTGTGTACGATGAGGCAGATATATTTATGGGACTTAAGAGCGCACGTCAGTCTAATCTTGGGTTGGTTCTTCACAGGCGTCAACCGTCCCTTTTAGAAATCCTCATTAAAAAACCTATATTAACTGTTCCCGTATTTAAGTCCTCCACCCTTATTGAGATCACAATTATTCTCTTCTTCATATTTTCCCCAGCACGTGCTCGGGCGCATTTGCCACCGGCTCTTTAATGATGACTGCGAATCCTTGAGGCTCTTGAGCATGGAAAGTCGAGCGAGAACGCTCCGTGCTGCCACCCGGGGACTGCTGGGAGCTGGGACCCCATCAGCACCAAAGGAGTTGCTTTACCTCCTGTGGTCCCTGCTCTTACCTGTGACATTTGCAGCGCAAAAGACATCGACACCATGCAGTAGTAAACTCAATCTCTTTAATCTACTCTTAACATGGAGCTACTCAGTGACAACCTTTCGCACTATACATTCTCGGATAACTTAATCCCGACGACACGTACCTTTGCGACCACGGTTTCTGACACAGCTGCCTCAGACACCGTAATCCCGACAACACTTACCTTCGTGACCACGGTTCCTGACACAGCTTCCTCAGACACCGTGATCCCGACAACACTTACCTTCGTGACCACGGTTCCTGACACAGCTGCCTCAGACACCGTGATCCTGACAACACGTACCTTCGTGACCAGGGTTCCTGGCACAGCTGCCTCCGACACCTTGGCTTTGATCACACTCTCTGCAAAGATGGGCGGGCTGTCGTTTATGTCAGTGACCGCAACAGTGACTACGGCGTCAGCGTACACTCCAATGGAGGGGTCCCGCGCCCGTACCGTCAGGTTGTGCCAGCGCTGGGTCTCGAAGTCGAGGGGAGAGTTGACTTGAAGCACACCTGAAGGAGTAGTGGATCATGCTCGACCGTTCCTTAAATGGGTATCAAAGTGGTTCAGTAAAGTGATAGCTACTTCAACCAAGTGAGATAGGTCAAGACAAGTATCATAATGGATACATAAGTGGTAGAGAAATAAGGGTTGAAATACAATGCACATGTAGTGAAAAGTAGAGCTTGATTTATTTGCAAAAATTCGAAGCAATAAAGAAAATCTTTTGCTTAGGGAGGCAGCTAGATACATGGTGCAGAGAAAAATATTCCGGTCAAAATCCTAGCTGCATTTGATTAGGCTTGGCCCGAAACGTTTTAACGGGTACAAAGAGAGTGATGGCAGGCGGGCACCCAGTATTCGGGAACAGTTCATAACTACCCCAAAGTGAGCATTCCATGTGAAATAGTATAGTTCAATCCGTCTTTGGCTGGCCTATAAGGAGTTACTATGTAGCTGAAACGCTATTTGAGGCAGTTTTATTGGCGGGCGTATGGATGGGCGACCATGTGGCTGGAGTCAAGCGGGCGGGACTGGAACCGGTTTTGACGAGGGGAGGGGGGGGGGAAGAGAGGGGCTTTCGGCCTCAGTTTTTCGGATATACTTGGGAGTATTTCGTGCTTTGAACATTCAGTCTATATAATTTATTAATGTTCGTTGTATTTATGTATTTTCTTATCTTTCAGATTAATGTATTGGGTATACTTGGCTATAACTGTTTGTTCATTTTATATTTATTCGGTTCTTATAGGAATATACCTTCATCTCATTTTGGGCGAGGGGTGATGTGTATGGATCCCCCTAGGCTAATGTTCAGTACGCCTCTGGAATTTTCGTCACGTAAGGCTGCTCTTAGCTGTTCTTTAGCTTGTACTTTTCAATGACTGATTTACCACTCTTTCTATGTTTTGAGTGTCTGTATCATTATATATTTATGTCTGAATTATACAGATACTATATAATCCAAACATAAGGGGGTGGCTGACGGCAAGGCGCACCTCACACTCTCATACACTCACACACGCCCACCTCAGCTCTTTTGCGCAAAAGGGTCCGGCCGGGACCCCGCAACACACCCTCCGGGTCATGAGTGCGGTTTGAGAGGTCAGTGTCGGCAGCAGGGCTCGACAGAGTGACTGACTTACCCCAGACCGCGTCATGATGACTGCCCCCCACGACCATTCCGTCTCTCAACGATATGCCTAGGGCAGCGTCAAAACTCATCCATTCACTATCATTCTGTACTCACGTCTTTCCAGTGCATGCTCTCTCGCTACCTCCACACTCAGGTCTCTCCTTCCTAACGCCTGCTTCACGCCATCCATCCACCCGAACTTCGGTCTCCCTCTAGGCCTAAGGCCACTCGCCTCTGACTTCAACACCTTTTCCACCAGTTTCCCTTCATCCATCCTCACCATGTGCCCGAACCACCTCAGAACACGCGAATCAACTCTGTCCTCTAACTTCTTCACCATGCCCGTTCTGATGCGAACCACGTCGTAAGTGAACCTGTCTCTCAGCGACACTCTAGCCATGCTCCTCAAACATTTCATCTCAAAAACATTCAACCTTCTTCTCTCCTCTGCCCTCACCCCCAAGTCTCAGCTCCGTATAGCGCAGTTGGCGCAACGACACCCTCATACAGCCCTCTCCTTGCTGTCATCCCCAACGTCCTGCAGCTCATTACGCTCTTCAGGGCACCGAACACTTTACACCCCTCCTCCACTCGCGACTTCACCCCAGTTTCCACTAATTCAGCCTTCTCCACATGGGAGCCCAGATACTTGAAACACTGAACTTCTTCCCACAACTCTCCATTTAGGAGGACACTTTTACCCCCGTTCACTCGAAGCTTCCTCCTCTCACACACTCTACCAAACTCAGACACTAGCCTACATAGCTTCTCCTCTGAATCTGCAACCAGGGCCGTATTATAATTCTATATAATTTTTTGTTCAGATTTTGTTTCTATTCTTATCTAGTTGGGATTTATTCAACTCATTCGGTGGTTGGTTAGTGGGTCCAAGCGGTTGGATTTGGGTTATTTTGTGTTTTTGCTGGTTTATTTTTTGTATTATACATATTGTTTGTAGGAATAGTATGGGAAGTATGTTTTATAGCTCGATTTGCAGCCTAAGCGTGCGTTCGGCCCTGCTTGGTACCAGCCTGATGGTTGTATTTGAGCAACATTTTGTGTTTTCTATCTGTTTATTTCATAGGTATATAATATCTATAGGATTAGTATGATATAATAGTTTGGCAGTTAGCGGGTTCATGTATATATTTCTGGGGATGCAGCAGCTTCGTTACAATAATCTGTATACCCCATAACGCCCTATCTAGCTTTGAACCTGACATCTCGGTGACACCATGTATCTGCATCTTCCAAATGGACCGTTTGGAAGATGCCAATTAGGACTGAAATAATGTTCTACATTGCAGATACAATTGTAAAGTATCCCAATATCCCTATATTGTATAAAATAGCTAGTACCTTGCATTGAAGATGGAAACTCTACAGAGAACATACCAAACTGAATGAAATATACTAAAACGCTCAAGTTTTAATAAAATAAGACAATCAATTCTCTACCATACCCAAAATATACATCAAAAACCATGATGTACGAGAAAAAAACTAGCATGTAACCTACCAAACAACTACCGTGAATAAGTTTCAAGTCATGTGACTGATTTACATAACTAAAACCTATAGTAAATGATGTGGAAAAACTTCTACACGAACACGCTATAGTATATGCAAATTTGATGGAATATTTTCCCATCCAACGAAGTCCAAAACTGGGTTAAATCAAATCTTCTTTAACTAAAGTAACCACGGCTTAATCGTAACAGAATGTCAAATATACATAAAAAATGATGCAATAACCGACCAATTATGCATACAATATTGTGTTACATGAAAGATGCAAACCTAAAAATATCCTACAATTCCTCTAACTGTATGAAATACCTAGTCAAAATTCCGAAAATAATACAAATTCAACACATGTATCTATCAACCGATCAATACTATGTATACGTAACACAATATAATACATCCATATCCTTTATGAAAGCTCCAGATACTCTCGCTGAAGGGGGCATCCGATCGACACTCACTATACAAAAAAGCGAGATAAAACTACCCGAATAGTCTACATACGTTTGATAACGGTCCATTTGGAAGATGCAGATACATGGTGTCACCGAGATATCAGGTTTAAAACTGGATAGTATGTTATGGGGTACACAGATTCTCGTAACAAAGCTGCTGCATCCCCAGAAATATATACATGAACCCGCTAACTGCCAAACTATTATACAATACTAATCCTATAGATATTATATACCTATGAAATAAACAGATGAAAGACACAAAATGTTGCTCAAATCCCATCATCAGGCTGGTACCAAGCAGAGCCGAACGCATGCTAAGGCTGCAAATCGAGCTATAAAATATACCTACTATACTATTCCTACAAACAATATGCATAATACTAAAAATAAACCAGCAAAAACACAAAATATATCAATCCAACCGCCAGGATCCACCAACCAACAACGGAATGAGTCAATTATACCCCAACTAGATAAGAATACAAACATAATCTACAGAGAAAAATACGTAGAATTATAATCCATACATAAATACATAATGATACTGACACTCAAAACATAGAAATAATGGCAAATCAGTCATGGAAAAATACAAGATGAAGAATAGCTAAGAGCAGCCTCACCTGACAAAAATTTTAGAGGCGAACTGAACATTTGCCTCTTGGGGGATCCATACACCCCACCCCCCGTCCTAAATGAGATGAAGGCATATTCCGAACCGAATAAATATACAATGAACAAACAGTTATAGCCAAGTATACTCAATACATTAGTCTAAAGGATAAGAAAATACATGAATACAATAAAAATTATTAAATCATATAAACTAAATGTTCAAAGCACGAAATACTCCCAAATATATCCGAAAAGCTGAGGCCGAAAGCCCCCGCCCATCTGCCCTCCTTCCGGCCCGCGTCAAAACCGGTTCCGGTCCCGCCCGCCTGACTCCAGCCACATGGTCGCCCATCCATACGCCCAACGATAAAACTGCCTCGAATTGCGTTTCAGCTACATAGAAACTACTCCTATAGGTGTGTCATAATTGTGATGGCAATTCTACTGTTCCAGGGATAGAGATTTTAACAGATAGGTCAAGCGAAGCCATTTTCATGCAAACAAGGCAATTAGAAAGTAGATGCAAATGTTTAACTATTCCCTTGAAATTAATATGATCAAGCGTCACAGTTCAGAAAAATCAAAACCTTTCAGATTAGATTTTTATGTCCTCAAGAAGGCAATAGAGGCAAAAACGATCAACAGTAAAAACGAGTCTGTAATTTGGCAGGTATTGCAGTATATATACTTCAACGAACATTTATTATATGACCAGCTAAATTCTCTACCACTATGTACTTATATTTATTGAAAGTGCAAGAAGCGACACCCAACATAAAAATGGAAGACAGACTATGAAGAGATTAACTAAGCAAACACTTCAAAAAACAATCTTCAGTGTGAAGAGTTGAAGGAAATGTCTCTCTGTGGTTATAAGCTAGTAAAAAACAGTTGAAAATATAGACCTGTGTGAGAGGCTAGGAGCACCAATAAATGCAGCTATACATCTGTTAGGTAATATACAAATATTGGTAGCATTACCATTCTATTTCCTGTGTGTAATGGTCGGAAAAGTTTTGTCAATACAGGAAAATTTTACCGAACAAATAACGTTTAAACCAAACTCATGGAAGTGTTGAATTGGAAATATTTCAATATTGAAATGTGAAAAATACGTGCATTACTCTTAATCTTTTGCATAGCTTTTATAAACAGAGATTTGAACTAATGTCACTCGATGGAAACCATCATTGTCGAAGGCTAGGTCAGATTTTTGTATCACCATGTTATAAATTCTTCGGTAAGTAATCCGTATTTATCCGATGTAGTCTTCAGGGGTGATAGTCTGCAGTAAATTTTCGGTACGTAACGGGGCTTCACATTCCTACTAATATCTGTACGTGTACGTAAAGTATCTAAGATCAATTTTTATATTATCTGGAGCAGAGCTGGTGATATAAATGTCCCATAAGACATCCATGAAAATCATTCCATCGAAGCAGATGACTCACCGGTGGCGTCCGTGCCCACCAGTCCTGCAGCCGTCCGTAGCAGCGGGCACAATGAAGGGGCGGGGCCACGAATATTAGAGAGCAGCAGCGGTGTGGAGTCACAGGTTAAAGAGCACTCAGAAGGGCGGAGCCACACACGCATTAAAAGGCACTCGGGTGACAGTAGCGGGTGCAGTGTCGCAAGCGTTAGGTAACGCAAGCAACGGCAGAGGGACAGGGACTCGCATGGAAGGACGGACAGGAAAGGGAAGACGGATGGGAAATAACAAAACACAAAGAAAAATTAGACAAACAGAAATGCTGTAATCTATGACGAAAACAGAATAAATAGGTTAATGCAAATGAAATGGGCACAGCCACAAACAAAATATCCTGAAACTCTTGTCAAAATCAGGTCAACCAGTCAGGGGTGTCGTAAATGACAACAAAAAATAGTTCATTCTAAATGGCTAACACTTTCATGCAAGTAAAATACTAGCCAGATAAATACTCGGTTACGTCTTCAACATTTCTTTATGAAACCTCCATTCGGTTGTTAAAAAAAATCAATAAATGAGAATTCTCTTGAAAAGAACTTCATGCCTGTCTTTGAATGTACGGCTCCAACTACGAGCTCGGTGGTCGATTGGGCAGCGAGGCAGCCTCTCCGTACAATAGGCTTCCATTGATAGCTGAATATCATAAGTTCGAGGCTACCTGACCGCGAGTGAGATATTCTGGTCGGTTCCTCAATGGTGTTAGGCAGCCCTTAAACGCCGTATGGCAAGAAAGGCTGTCAGTGCAAGCTGGGGAGGAAGAGTCGCAAAACGGTGCTGTGACTAAATTAAATGCAACGGACGCATTTGTATAGTATCGTGGTAGGCCTGGAATAGGCTGAAGAGTGCATCATAGCATTTAACAGTTTCACATGCCGAGCACCTCGGCTATTCAATTGAATGCCGCTGGAAATACGTGAAATAAATTGTGATCCGCCATTGTCCGCCACTGCAAACATCTTGAAGCAACGGATATTCCGAACGGTTTTAGTTGTAGTTTTTGTCCGGCATTTTAATTCTTTGATTATAATCGCTATGAAGAAGCTTTCATGTCTAGTGCAAGTAAACCATTTAAGTATTTGTAGGTTCCTAGTAGCTGACCTTCAAGTCATCTTTTTGCAAGTGATATCAGTTCAAGTTCATAAAGTCGTTAAGGCTACGTCTTATTCCTAAAATCCCGGATCATTTATGTTGCTTGGTGCTGAACAAGTTCCATCTTGTTGACATCCATTCTAAGTTGAGGAAACCATTATTGTTGTGCATATTTCTGGACGTATAGACAAGGCCCATGTAGCGAGCTTCCACTTGGTTCCTCCACGTGAGATCTTTATTGACCAATATTCCAATATCTCGTCGTTAGTCCACTTGAGTCATTTGCTGGTCAGCAATCACATAGTCAGAATATTAACTGTGCCACTTATTAGACCAGTCCACTAGTTTGTACAGTTTGTTAATTACCGTCGGCAAACTTTAGAAACGATGTTGGTGTCGATCACATATATCTAGATTATAAAGAAGATGGGTCACATAATACAGACCTGTTGATTGCGGCCCTGGAGCCTATTTCGGAGCCACCTGCAACGTTTGCAGCAAGCGTTCATGGGAGACCTTATAAAATGATTATTGAAAGTCGAGATAGATTAGGTCGACAGCTTTGGTTTCGTTGTAAATGAGTGATCTTATCAAAAAAGTCAAGGGGGATGGAGAGGCAGCTAAATTTGCTTATGATGCCTTCTTGGGTGTTCTTGTTGAAGTGGTTTCGCTTCATGGGACATGTTATACATGTTTCTATCAATCTTTCCAATGTTTGACCGACCACAGACGTGGGACTGATTGATCTATAGTTCTCTGGCTGATGTCGACTACTCGTCTTGAATGTGACAGTAGCGTTTGCTGTTTTCCAATCATCTTGAATAATTCCGATCCTCATAGACATGTTGAAGATCTGTCAGTGGACTGCATTTTGATTTCGGAGAGTTTCCGTCGTATTCTTTGGTGCAGGACATGATCATGCAGATTTGTAAATGTTTAATTTGCAGAGATGTTCTTGTACCTCATCCACAGGGAAATGGATATTTTCCAAAGGCTGCACTACTCTAAGCTGTTCGACCCCTGAGCATTCTGGGTCGGATGATTCATTTCCCCAGCCTTACTTCAAAGAGGGTCAATGCTGTCACAGACAACACGTCTCCCGTTCACATGCGTAAAGTTCTTTTCAACAAGTTTCCCCATTCTAGCCTCTTTTTTGTTGATCTTGGCAGTTTTTGCCACTCTCTCCACACTTCTTCCAGTCCGCCCATGTGCCAGTTCTGATTCATGAGTAAGATTAGACATGTGGGTATGACACAATATCGGTCGGCAAGCAGCTGCGTCTTGAACGTCATTATTCAGCAGCGGAAGACTATTTATCTCTACTTTTTCCTCAGGGATGGATTGCTTGTTTGCATGCGCCACCCTGCCTCTAGGATGCATAACGCATTCATCTGCAGTACTGCCAAGTACTGCCATCCAAATTGGTACCCGAAGACTACGTTGCTAGTCTTTCAAGTCGTCAAAATTGATTTTAAAAATTACTACCTCCGTGTTGTATTGACAATAGCCTCCGTGTCGCATTGACAGTAGCCTCCGTGCTGCTTTGACAGTGGCCTCAGTGTTGCCTCCGTGTTGCATTGACAGTAGCCTCCGTGTCACATTGACAGTAGCCTATGTGCTGCTTTGACAGTAGCCTCAGTGTAGCACTTACAGTAGCCTCAGTGTAGCATTTACAGTAGCCTCAGTGTTGCCTCCGTGTTGCGTTGACAGTAGCCTCCGTGTCACATTGACAGTAGCCTCCGTGCTGCTTTGGCAGTAGCCTCAGTGTAGCATTTACAGTAGCCTCAGTGTTGCCTCCGTGTTGCGTTGACAGTAGCCTCCGTGTCACATTGACAGCAGCCTCCGTGCTGCTTTGACAGTAGCCTCAGTGTAGCATTTACAGTAGCCTCAGTGTTGCCTCCGTGTTGCGTTGACAGTAGCCTCCGTATTTCCTCCGCGTTGCGTTGTCAGTAGCCTCTGTGTTGCATCAACAGTAGCTTCGTGTTGCATTGACAGTAGACTCCATGTTGTATTGACAGTAGCCTCCATGTTGCATTGACAGTAGCCTCCGTGTTGCATTGACAGTAGCCCCCGTGTTGCATTGACGGTAGCTCCCGTGTTGCATTGACAGTAGCCCCCGTGCTGCTTCCGTGTGTTGCATTGACAGTAGCCCCCGTCTTGCTTCCGTGTGTTGCATTGACAGTAGCCCACGTGTTGCTTCCATGTGTAGCATTGACAGTAGCCCACGTGTTGCTTCCGTGTGTTGCATTGACAGTAGCCCACGTGTTGCTTCCGTGCGTTGCATCGACAGTAGCCCACGTGTTGCTTCCGTGTGTTGCATTGACAGTAGCCCCGTCTTGCTTCCGTGTGTTGCATTGACAGTAGCCCACGTCTTGCTTCCGTGTGTTGCATTGACAGTAGCCCACGTGTTGCTTCCGTGTGTTGCATTGACAGTAGCCCACGTGTTGCTTCCGTGTGTTGCATT
>SDVV010031846.1:0-11501 GCA_016164225.1 Gammarus roeselii
TATGGGCTTGCGTATTTTTTTTAATGGAAATCCAGTTTACCTGGTGTTGTTGACCTGTTTACCTGTTGTTGAACTAACTTGTGGTTGTCAACATTATTTGGAAAATCAGGAGACTCATGCATATCTATCTATTCAACTTTCAAATCATATCAGAATCAACTTCTCGCGTAACATGGAAGAATTTTCTGACGGTGATAGGATTCACCATTTTTATAGGTTTAATAGCTGGTCTAAAATGAAACAGATTTAACACAAAGCACAGATGATGTGCGCCGATCTGCGTCAGCGTGACCGGTTCTGCCGACATCATGCAAAGCAGTTTGTTACTCCAGAAAGAGTACTTTAAATTGCAAAACTTTAATGGAATTTAGATTGTCAATATAAGAGTTTAATGTAATTTGTAACAAATGTTCATTATCAAGTTATTATTTATGAGTCACCTAATATGATG
The DNA here is from genome assembly GCA_016164225.1 of Gammarus roeselii. NCBI lineage: Eukaryota > Metazoa > Arthropoda > Malacostraca > Amphipoda > Gammaridae > Gammarus > Gammarus roeselii. The sequence goes on from SDVV010031846.1 coordinate 452, forward strand.
CTAGTGATGTCATATTTCGTAAGGTTATTTTTCAAAGTGCAATCCCTTTTTGTATTTACTGATTTCACATAGTAGGATGAGCGATTTAAACTGCTGTCATCTTGATGGAGGTGTAGCCTTCTCTTAATCTGATCTTACTTATCATAATTCAATTCGAATCAATGTGCCAAAGATGGATACACATTTAGTTGATACCTATGTAGTTGCTATGTGTTTTTATTAGTATTTGTATTTACCATTCCTGTTTCTTTCTCAAGAAGCCTCAAAGCTTTACCCACAACAACACCTACACAATTCCCCCTTAGCCCTTTTTACCGGGTTTGTTATGGTGTATATGTGTTTATCCATATTGTGTTCTTGTGTAAATGTGTTTTCTGTCTTGGAGGTTATCCCCAGACGTCTGCTCTGATGCTGTCCTCTGTTGTTATACGTGGCTATTAACTGCACCTTGTGTGTAAGGGTCTGGAAGCTACTTTGCTGTTGGCGTGATAGCTCCTGGGTGGGAGGAAATAAATACCTTTTCCTATGGTGCACCAGTGGTTTAGCTGTGTTGCCCTACTATGTATAGTTGCCCCATCTGGCTGTAAATGCAATACAGTTACTTGGTGAGCATTTTGAACTGATTATTCAGAACTGTTATGGGTGGTTGTTGCAAATATTCAGAAATCTTTTTTTTACGGTGCACGGCCTCATAACGGCCTAATAGTAATGCTGGTGTTTCATACGCATGTTATTGGTGTAATCGTGCAGAACAGCATGGTGGTGTGAGTGGAGCATGGGAAATATCAGTTAGTGGTATTTATTATTGGTTAATCAATGAACCACTGCTTGGTTGTTTGTGTTCCCAGAATAGTAGTTTATGAGTCATTACTGAAGTTTGTTACAAGAGTTATAAATTATATAGTTTTCTGTGGTAAATTTTTATCACCCCCAAAGAAATCCACCTACAAATTGTTATCCTGAACTCAAAACTACATCGGTAGCTGTTAGCAGGAGTTGGGGGTTGTGTTTGGATTGCCAACTGGTGGATTGATACCCTTTGCTCAGAGCTGAGTCATCTAGATTGAGTTTGTTAGATGGGGGATACTGCGGATAGGAGCTATCTACTGAAGTGGAATATTACTATTCTTTCATTTGGGAGCGCTGTTCCTGGTCCATTTATCTTTTCCTCTACATCAACTACTATAGTTCTTGCCATTCTGTTTAGTATGAATGGTCAGAAAACATTCCTGTTTCTGACTACTTTCACACTGATATTGGCCTCTTAGTCAAATTTAGGTTTCATTTCCTACTCTACTCAGGTCAGAATAGAAGTATTTAATACTTCCTATGACCTGTTGCACCTTCCATCCTTTTTTGCATCTAGGAAAACCCTGCATCTAAGGTTAGGGTTTAGCTATTTGCTTTGCCACAAAGTGGAAAGCATACTTGGGATTTTTCCATCAGTTACTGAGATCCAATTCATAAATTGCACGTTGTTCTCTTTTGGAATACATAACTCTTGGGGTCCATGTTGGCCAATAGGAAAAGGGGAGTATCGCGGCGGTAGATACATTGAAGACAATCACCTCGGAACTGATGGAATGCAACCACAACAATTAGTTGATGGGTAGAGCAGCAGCTCTAATGAGTATATATTATATCTTGATTCTGTGGAGAACCTATATCAATCATTAGTCATAAATTTATTGGTAATATATTAAAATTTAATACTTTGTTTGAAAGAAAGACAGAAGGACGGAGAGAAGGAATAATATAAAAAACTGAATGAAGCAGCACAAAATAGTGCGCATAAAAGTTGTTGGATTAAAGCAATACTCAATCCAACAATTGTCAGCTATAGCATAGTAATTACACATGAGGCAATCTGCTAATTTGTAGCATAGTTTGCCAATTAGAAAAATTATATATTTGAAGCACATTATAGTGCTACACGCTGTTAATTGTTTTCATAACATTTAGCTTTGATAAATTGCTTATTTGAGGTACGATATTCATGAAAAATAAATCTATCAGTTGTAGCATGAAGTCGACAGGTGTCATAAAAAGTTCTGGCAATTAATAGTTAGGAGCCATAATAAATAGCTATGCTGTTCTAGCAATAATAGTATACAATAAGTATAGCTATAATAATTTGATAAATAATTAGGTTTTAAAATAACGTAATAAATATGTATGGCAGTTGAAGCATAATTAGCAAATGAGAAGATGCCGTCAGTAATAATGAGCAGTAATAATGAGATGATGTCGTCAGTAATAATGAGCAGTAATAATGAGATGATGCCGTCAGTAATAATGAGCAGTAATAATGAGATGATGCCGTCAGTGATAATGAACAGTAATAATGAGATGATGCCGTCAGTAATAATGAGCAGTAATAATGAGATGATGCAGTCAGTAATAATGAGCAGTAATAATGAGATGGTGCCGTCAGTAATAATGAGCTGTAATAATGAGATGATGCCATCAGTAATAATGAGCTATGTGAACATAAAAACCATTGTTATCAGGAAAGTAGTGCAATGATAAGCAGCTGTTCTCAAAGGGCAATTTATTGTAGCAAGCTACATCATTTAGCTGCATGGTTTCTACCAGCAAATTGCAGTAGTTACAATTTGATTATTTGTTAATTGGATAATATTTTCATCCGGTAAATATTAGAGAAGCAATATGTTTCTTTAGTAACGTATAATATTTGTGCAAAACAACCAGTGTACATTGATTGAAACAAATGAATTAAAGTAGTTGATTGTGCAAGTCATTAAATTAGGTGCTGTCATAAAAGGGTACTATAATACTATTACCATTCCATAACCTGCAACCCCTTTAGGTATATCATTGGGATTTGATATTTTGGGTTGTCATGAGGCATGATCCTTGCATCTGGTTATTTTATGACTAAGAAGATGTGGATCATTGCTTCTGATAATTTTACTCCTTTGAAGAAGTATTTTCACAATTGGAATTCAAGTTAAAGGAAAAGGTACTCTGAGTGTATTAACTGGGAATTTATAATATCGGAGAGCACAAGATAGTAACTCTGAGTGTATTAACTGGGAATTTGTGTTACTGAAGAACCCAAGATATTAACTCTGAGTGTATTAACTGGGAATTTATATTATTGAAGAGCACAAGATAGTAACTCTGAGTGTATTAACTGGGAATTTGTGTTACTGAAGAACCCAAGATATTAACTCTGAGTGTATTAACTGGGAATTTGTGTTACTGAAGAACCCAAGATATTAACTCTGAGTGTATTAACTGGGAATTTATATTATCGAAGAGCACAAGATAGTAACTCTGAGTGTATTAACTGGGAATTTATATTATTGAAGAGCACAAGATGGTAACTCTGAGTGTATTAACTGGGAATTTATATTATCGAAGAGCACAAGATGGTAACTCTGAGTGTATTAACTGGGAATTTATATTATTGAAGAGCACAAGATAGTAACTCTGAGTGTATTAACTGGGAATTTGTGTTACTGAAGAACCCAAGATAGTAACTCTGAGTGTATTAACTGGGAATTTATATTATTGAAGAGCACAAGATAATAACTCTGAGTGTATTAACTGGGAATTTATATTATCGAAGAGCACAAGATAGTAACTCTGAGTGTATTAACTGGGAATTTATATTATTGAAGAGCACAAGATAGTAACTCTGAGTGGTCCCACAACATAAGTTACGTTTTTCTAAACGTAATATTAGTTTTATAGGTAAGGTTAGTAAATGAATATCCCGTTAGATCCCACCAATCAATCAATAGTGTTGGAGCACACTCGTTATTCTCCGCTGTTCAATGTGATATGACACAAGAAAACGATCATTTGAACTATTGACTTCCAATAAAGACGTTAAATAAGCTAGGTCATCGGAAATTTAATGAGTGATGACAATATACTGCTCGCAGTGACTGTTTATAAAGAAACTTAGAGCAAAAATTTTCCAACATGAGTTTGGAAATTGCATTTACTCACGTAATGTTTGCAATTCGAATATCAAATTTGGAACTCATTTCTTAGTTAAAATAGAAGGCCACATATGCGAAGGATTGCTATAATTAAACGAGCTATTCATTAAAATAGGGATGAAAATGTAATGGGTTTCTACATTTACTATAATGTGAGCATATGAAGCTGGCGGAAAACACTTTGGAAAGGAAATGGTGCAGATGAATGCCAAATGACTGACATGGCATATTGCATAAATGAAGTGAATTAATGTGAAAAACTTCCTGCGCGCACAATTTCATCCAGGTATAATTTTTGTTTACGCTCAGGGCTTCTTTACTGCTGCTCGATATCTTCAGCAATTGAAGTCGAGGATTGGACAGTTTTATATTTAAAAAAATATTGTGTCATTGTGTCGATGCGTTCGGTGAATTTGCAAGTCCACTGTTGTAAAAGTGTAAACGTTTATACATTGGGTTATTTCTTACAAAACACCAGTTATAAATGCAAGTTAAATGCTTCAAATCTTGTTGAACAGAGACTGCATCGATAATTTAATGATATGACAGAGTGGGAGTATATTTCATTGGCAAAGGGTTGGCAGAAAGTGTGGACGCGTCTCCTAGCATTTAACAGTCTGTTAATGACAAATTTTTGACTAAGAATAATCAAGCCTTGGTGTTTTGTTCTGTAGGTAAAAGCAGACACGTTTGTACAATAAGTCCGAGAGGTAATGAGTAAAGGTGTAGCATAATATATTTTTTGCAGAAGTTGTAAGACAATTTTGAATTTAGCGATTGATGCCACACGATTTGAATAGTTTTGAAACGTGATCAGCCTAGTTAAGTGTTTCGTCGGCTATTACACTTGAAAACTCTGTTCTCTACTTTCGCAATCAATTTTCTTTCAATTCAATCTGTGTTAGAAGTGGATATATTCCTTCCGGACAATACCATAAACTGCGTCTTGTCAACATTTTGCGTCCTTATATTAAAAGGGACTTTGATTGAAATGTTGATGTTGACCAATTAATTATTCATATTAGTTATTGTGTTATAATGATTTTTCTCCGGTGCAACCCACACTAGCATTTTCTGGAAAAAGAGCGATTGACAAATTGTCGCTATTGCTTATAATGGCATTATTGTAGATAAGGATTTGAAGGGTCCAAGGATCAGCCCTGAGGTACTCCTCCATTGAAAAATGCACTGTCAAAATGATATGAATATCAATGCGTCTCATTCGAAGGAGACGATTTTACCCTGAAGTTGCATGCTGATGAGACGGTTTACCCCAAAGATGCATGCTGAGTGGACGGTTCACCCTAGACATGTATACTGAGGGTACGGTTTCACCCTGAAGTTGCATGCTGATGAGACGGTTCACCCTGAAGATGCATGCTGAGAGGACGGTTCACCCTAAACATGTATAATGAGGGGACGGTTTCACCCTGAAGAAATATGATGCGGGTACGGTTTCACCCTGAAGATGCATTCTGTGGGTGCGGTTTCACTCTGAATAAGCACGGTGAGGGTACGGTTTCGCTCTGAAGATTCATGATGTGGGCACGGTTCCATCCTGGAGATGCATGCTGAAGGGACGGTTCCGCCATGAGGATGCATGCTGAGGATACGATTTTACTCTGGAAATGCATATGGAAGGTATGAACTGATTTCCTGCTGTATTGATCTGTAATCGTCTCCAAAATATCCAATTAAATGCTAAAAAAAATCAGTAAGCTAAGAGACGTTACCACTAACTTAATGCGAAGGGTATAACATAAGTATATTATAATTGTTTCTTTCCACAGACGTCCTGGCAACCGTTAATAAAATATGTAAAACTATTATCGACACAAAAGCAAATCTGTCTATACTCATTTGAAAATGTGCACTGACATCCCCACTGGAATGCATGGTGGGGTATACTCCAGCGTGAACCTTGAGTAGTCGCAATGCTCGTTATCGCAACTTAACATCAAATAAGGATTTCGTATAGCTTCCTGCAATAGAAGGAAGGGTTATAAAAAAATATATTCCAACCCATTCAATTGAGAATTACAGTTGGCGATACATACAGGGGTTCCAAGCGTAATAATTAGGAGGCGGGAATGTTATTGGAAAGAACTGCACGGTAAGATATTTCATCTTAAGCACATGGAGATACTAGACATGTTTCAAATTATAGACCTACAGGATCGGTTGGCAAAGCACGATGCACAGGAGACTCGAATTTGCCATTTCTAAATACATCAAATACCCATGCTAAGGTCATTTGCATTTACCCTTCCTCAAGTCATTTGCATTTACCCTTGCTGAGGTCATTTGCATTTACCCTTGCTCAAGTCATTTGCATTTACCCTTGTCCAAGTCATTTGCATTTGCCCTTGTTCAAGTCATTTGCATTTACCCTTGATCAAGTCAATTGCATTTACCCTTGCTCAAATCATTTGTATTTACCCTTGCTCATGTCATTCGCATTTACCCTTGCTCAAGTCATTTGCATTTATCCTTGCTCAAGTCATTTGCATTTACCTTTGCTCAAGTCATTTGCATTTGCCCTTGCTCAAGTCATTTGCGTTTACCCATGCTCAAGTCATTTGCATTTACCCTTGCTCAAGTCATTTGCATTTGCCCTTGTTCAAGTAATTTGCATTTACACTTGATCAAGTCATTTGCATTTACACTTGCTCAAATCATTTGCATTTACCCTTGCTCATGTCATTCGCATTTACCCTTGCTCAAGTCATTTGCATTTATCCTTGCTCAAGTCATTTGCATTTACCTTTGCTCAAGTCATTTGCATTTGCCCTTGCTCAAGTCATTTGCGTTTACCCATGCTCAAGTCATTTGCATTTACCCTTGCTCAAGTCATTTGCATTTGCCCTTGTTCAAGTCATTTGCATTTACCCTTGATCAAGTCAATTGCATTTACCCTTGCTCAAATCATTTGCATTTACCCTTGCTCATGTCATTCGCATTTACCCTTGCTCAAGTCATTTGCATTTATCCTTGCTCAAGTCATTTGCATTTACCTTTGCTCAAGTCATTTGCATTTGCCCTTGCTCAAGTGATTTGTATTTACCCTTGCTCAAGTCATTTGCATTTACCCTTGCTCAAGTCATTTGCAGTTACCCTTGCTCAAGTCATTTGCATTTATCCTTGCTCAAGTCATTTGCATTTACTCTTGCTCAAGTCATTTGCATTGACCTTGCTCAAGTCATTTGCATTTACGTTGCTCAAGTTATTTGTATTTTAAGTATGCATGACAAAACTGTGAGTTTCTCTGCGATCCTTTTGTTCGTAATGAAATTCTCTGAGTGATGATATACGTTAAGGGTAGGGCTGACGTTAAGGGCAGATCTGACGTTAAGGGTAGAGCTGACGTTAAGGGCAAGGCTGATGATGGGCAGGGCTGACATTGAGGGCAGGGCTGACGTTGAGGGCAGGGCTGACGTTGAGGGTAGGGCTGACGTTGAGGGTAGTGCTGACGTTGAGGGTAGGGCTGACGTTGAGGGTGGGGCTGACGTTGAGGGTAGGGCTGACGTTGAAGGTAGGGCTTACGTTGAGGGTAGGGCTGACTTACAATCGTAGCCATTTGTGTATAACCGTAATTTCAAAAGGAGTCCTAACTAAAGTCACACGATGCGTGTCAGGCAAGCATATTTTGTTTCCCCGAGATCGGCCATGAGGGGGCAATTCTGAAATACATCCGTACATAGATCATCGAAACTACGAAGATTCGGTTGATACGTCGACTATAGACACTTCTACTGTGATAGTAACGCTCGCTTCTGGTCCGATTGGATTGAATATTTTTTACATTATTGTTTGCACTAAGTGTGTTCTCAACTTGTCAAGATCGAGGGTTTCTATGCATATGTCGGTCGGGAAATGAATGTGTGTTCATTGTTGCAAGGCTTGCTAAGACAGTTTCAATAGTGGCCATTTGACGTTAGATACCTGGCTGTTATAAAACTTTTACTTAATTTCAATGGTGTATGGTACAAGATCCAACAAACAAATATCAGTTTAGATATAATATATTTGATTTTAGGTTTTACAAATAAAAAAAAAAGGTATAAAGAGAGTTTGACAAATTTCGGAAATATCAGAGTGCACAAATGCTATGAACCAAGTCTCCGTTGACGTGAGCTGTTCTGATGACAATATTTGTTACATTCAAATACTTAATATTTATAACAAAGGGAGTGAGTAAATTTACAGTTACATCCCACCAATCGATGGACCTGTTGAAGGACCTCCTCTATTCTCCATAGTTTGATACGTCAAGACAGATTAAAACGTTACATTTGACTATTGATTTGAAGAATAAGTTATAAAAATGAGTGAGGTCAACAGGCATTTATATAACCATGAGCCTATGCACGATTTAAACCGGCATCTAATAAAAAACTAAAAAGCGAAAAGGTCTAACAGGTTCTATATTACAGATGACATTTACTTATGAAATGTTTGGCAAACGATAACTTATTTTGCAACCACTGCATATTTAACATGACATGTCATATGCACAGGTAAACACAATTCAATGAGTCATAAAAGATGGCTCTGAAAATTGAAATGAACGAAGTAGCAGAAAATTTTCGTTTATGATATGAATAGAGGAAAAACGAATGAATGTATCCCTAAAATGGCACTGATGAATATTTAATGACATCAGCAGATTTATGAATGGATTATTTAAATGCGTAGCAAAAAATATTCAGGTAAACTACCCATTACTTGGATTGAAATTGTGTAGTGAGTCGTAAAATTCTTTACCAAAGATTTGTGTGACATCATATGATGATATGAATTTAGGAATTGAACATTTCGAAGTATTTTTAACAGCAAGCCGTCAATACTCCCATATATACCCAGGCGTTCACATCCTAATCGTGAAGTATCGCCTACAGAGGGCTCTTCAAGGGTCGACCCATTTTGGGCCTCGGGCCAAATGGAGTATGCAATTTGAAGTCTCTCATCCCTCTTCTCCTACCCCCATCTTTATTCCTACTACCCCATCCCCTAACCCCTCATCTTCTTGCCAATTAGAAGGCCGATTAAGTTCTTTCCAGCGGCAGCCGATATTTTAGGAAGACGGGCCGGAGGAAGTTGATTTTCGACGGTTCGACAATTTTCCCGTGGCTGCCGATAACTTTTCACAGCCTTAGGATAGACTTCGGAAGACCTCTAGAATGAAGTTCAGGAGAATTTTGTAGCCGTGTCGAGTTTGCTTAAACGTTACGGAAAGGGAAATTTTCTGATAGTGTCAATAGGGACTTGTTGGAGGCAGATGCTGAGTAAACCCTGTCGGCGACAGAGGAAAGGTCCAGCCCAACATTCAGGCAGGAGAGGAGGAGGAATCTTTGGTTGAGATTAGTGTAGGCGGCTTGTTTAGCTAAGACTGTTTATCAAGGAATCGTGCTCGTTTGATAAATGTCCCAGTTGCTGCTTGCATAAACTATGTGTATAACAGAGTTCATCATGACCAGTTGATTAGTTTGACATGATGGGAGATCGTCTATTCCCGACGTCGGAAATAAGGTAGTTCTGGATTTTTGTTATCACATCGTTTTACGTTTCTGTGCACGTGCTGTTCCCTCACGATCTAGTGTACACGTATGCGCATACCCGAAAACATACAGTTACCAAGCTGGGATTTGTGAAACTAAACGCAAAAAGGCACTATTTCTCCCGTCTATAGTACATACATACAATTCATATGCCTCCGCATGTACGCATATCAATTGAAGATGTGTATATCATTACAAGCCGCTTTGGAGCTACGATATGTGCAGGGTGTTCAATTCGGTAGTGATTACAATAAAAAAAAATCTCGCCCGAAAGTTCTTACTGTTAGAAAAGATAAAAGTTTGAAGTTCATAAAAAACACTAAATAAATAAAAGATACGATGAAATGTTAGATACTATTTGAACATCTCATTTGCGTGCATCGCTGATCATTTATTTCGTCTTGACAGGCATACAGAGGCAACTCGTGCATTGAGGAATACGTCATTTCTATTGCTTCCAACGTCAGCTGCAATTATAAGGAGATGAGTTAGAAACTAGTAGCAGTAGTAGCAGTAGTAGTAGTAGTAGCAGTAGTAGCAGTAGTAGCAGTAGTATCAGTAGTAGCAGTAGTAGCAGTAATAGCAGTAGTAGCAGTAGTAGCAGTAGTAGCAGTAGTAGCAGTAGTAGCAGTAGTAGCAGTAGTAGCAGTAGTAGCAGTAGTAGCAGTAGTAGCAGTAGTAGCAGTAATAGCTGTAGTGGCAGTGGTAGCAGTAGTAGCAGTAGATTAGATTAGATTAGAGTAAGGAAAACAAACGAGCACGAGTGCTCATGTCAAGTGTTTCCTTGAAAGAAGAGTTGGGGATAGTCAACGGGGCTTTAGAGATTCACGCACACATACAGGAAAAGGAAGGTTGTAAGGACAGAAAGAGAAGGACCACCACTACCATTACCTCTACCCGCTACTACCACCCTGCTACTACCCGGGGCATTGCAGCCCCGGAGAAAAAAAGGTCGAGTGTCAGATTGACAATTTCAGGAACGGGGCGAACAAGAAGCGAAGAGAAGAATTCAGGTTCCAGGCGGTCGAATCTCACACGGTCGAGCAGAGACGGCCACGCCCATATGCTCAGCAGACTCATACTTTTTCCTCGAGCGCATGCCTGTCGGCTTGCCCCAGAGTTTGGGTCAGAAGGACTCCAACTAGGTATTGAGTCTAATTCGAATGAGCAATGGGTATTTAAATTTTGACAAGTATGTGCACATTTGAAGAGAGCACCACACCTAGTTTCCCGGGCAATGGTCCTCCCTCATGTGCTCAGAAGATTATGTCTTCTGTACGCAAGTGGTTCCTTGAAGGCTGTCGCACTTCAAGGTGAGACGTCGGAGGGACATCTCCTATGATAGACCTGCCCATGGCTGATCTAGAGTCTAGGTCGAAATTTTCAGAAATTTTGTGAAATTTTGATGAAACTATAGGTGAGAACCACTCTCAGTTTCCTAAAAGTGGTTTTCCCTAATGTTCAGTAGGTCGAAATTTATCAAGAATATTGTGAAATTTTGATAATACTATAGGTGAG
>SDVV010031847.1:0-11501 GCA_016164225.1 Gammarus roeselii
CGGTATACATCTCTAATGACTCTCCAGTAGTTATGTTGACTTTGGAATGTTTGTTTTTTCCACAACGAACACTATTTCCTCACTGTTGGAAAACATGCTGATAAACTCTCCTTGGACACCGCATTAGTAGTATCCAGTGTACTGACAACACTGCACAGTAATGCTAAGTCATGTTGAATGCCATTCCATGAATTTACATTCAAATGAAACCACAGACACACGTACGTTCCTATTTCCCAAATTCTTCGCTTTCAAATCGTTCTATCTTCATTTTATCCTTCGAATCATACCCCCCAACTGCAAGTTCGTTTACCTCGAATTCAAAACGTGTTTTTCTTTATTTTTAGCTGGCTGATATTCCGACTTCTTAGATTTTTGACTGACTGATATTCCGACTTCTTGAACGACAGCCAATGATCGATCACCATGCACTTTTTGTCAAGGGAAACTCAACAAAAGGTGTGGATTCAGAAAGATTCCGGCATTTAAAAGCTACAGTGTTGGATCCAGTGTAAAATTAAATTGGTTCTTCCTATGTCTCGGAGCACTTGGCATCAAATATTACTCCGTAGAGCAGACATTTGAAATAGAGCAAGCATTGTTTGGATATATTTTATTCCTGATACTCAATGCGTCCCTTCTTAACATAACGACGGTAATGAGTTAGCCTCAGTTTGCTCGAATTCTTATTTTAATAAATTATGATACAGTTAATCGTTGAAGACTGTGAGGTTCAGTGTAATAAATGTTAACTATTAACAGCAGCTCGTCAGCGGTGGGCACATGGACTGATAAATGAGACGTAATACTTTCTCATTGATGATGCTGTGGTGGACTTAATCTTAATCTGCTCCAAGTCTCGTCGATTATCCTGTAATGCTGATCCTTTATTCCATTACTGTCGTAATAACTCACTTGAAGCCTTCCAGTGCCGGGACGATATAATATCAGATTTTCTGTCTCAGACGGCAGCAAGTCAGTCCACCCACTATGCATCGAGGGGCTCCATCCACCACAATGAAAGTTAAACAGTCAAAAATATTAAATCTTTTATTTCCATTGTCTGACAATGGGTTTTCAATTCTAAAGATAATCAAATTCCGAAATATAAGACATGAAACGTTAAGTGATAAGGAGAGTTTTAGTTCAGCATCACCGACCCACAAAGTTGGCAATTTTCCATACACCTTTTTTCAGGCCCAGGCGCAAGCCATATTCTAAGAGAGGGAAGTTGGGAGTCTGTTGCTGCCGATCACGGGTCATCCATCAATGTTCCTCCCTCCCTTTCCGTAAATTGACTGATGCTCGCAGTATTAGCAAGGAGGGGACCAATAAAGGCGGGCTGCGCACCTTAACATGAGGGCTGTTCACCTTAACGTGAGGGCTGTTCACCTTAACGTGAGAGCTGTTCATCCTAACATGAGGGCTGTTTACCTTAACGTGAGGGCTGTTCACCTTAACGCGAGGGATACTTATATTTTCTCGGGAAGGGGTTCTAAACTTAAATTGACGACTACTTCCCTCACCTTAACACAAGGAGTCACCGTCTTTCATCCATTTTGATAATGCAGGTTTGTGACTCAGTTTCCTTTTTGACAATGCCAAAATCTTTTTTCACAATAATAGTTTTATAGTTTTTCAAAAATTGTCCATACGTTCATGAGGTCCAGATCTTCCATGAATCGATCTGCAGGTCATTGGAATTAAACTGGCAAACGTTCATTTTCATTGCTTGTTTTCAATTTCAATAGCTGAACTCCATCCATTGGATTCATCATCAACAGAAAGCCAACTAGGACACATATTCTCTCTCCTGCCGCCGAATACCAAAAAACCGTGAAAAAAAAACATCAGGAAAAGAAGATAGGAATATCTTTGCGATTTAGTGAAAGAAGCAGCAAAACCTTATATTTAGGGCCAAGTCCAACAGGCCTATTATGGGGGCTCAGAGCACGGGGCCCTGTATAAAGGGTCAATTTTACCAGGCACAGTGAATATTTACTGCTCAGACAGGAGGGCCTTGTATATGACAGTGTAAATGGTCAAGTACTCGGGAGATCAATATAGAAAGTCCATGTTCACCAGGTCCACTTTAAAGGTCGCAGGCGCAGGATACATGTTTTTTGTCGCTACCGCCACATTACAAAATAAGGTGGCAGCTGTGGGTCATAAATTCTGACCTTTTTTTTCTTTATGGTCAACATCTGCACAGCGCTGAGCCCTCGGAAGAAGGGAGGGTTTTGAGAGGGCAATAACCCGATGCTTCATTTTAATTATTCCTATGTATGTTCTTGAAGTTATCCTTTTGTTCTTTGGAGACAATAATTGTCTTCAGTTAAATAAATCAATTTAATTGGATGCTAAATAATTCAAATGGTTAATTCGTTGTGATCAATTCAATAAGTCAATGTTAACAGTGGACATAGAAACGGATTGACTTCAAAGGGATTGACCGCAGTGTAATGTGATGGCTGCTGTCTTGTGTAATAAGATAACCCCTTAAAAGTAGCAATTGTGAAGTACTGTCGGTACATTATAATTTATTCCGGGGCTTAGAGATGCGTAATCTTTGCTTCCATCGACACATGGTTACAGTGCATGTATTTATGACTACGACATCTTACGTTAGCTCATTTTTTTTAAGCAATCATTGAATATTTTCGCATATTTTTTTTATACATTTGACATAAATTTATAAGTGACTATGTTTACTTTGCACTATAAACATTATCATGATTTTTAGTTACCGCAACTGAAAATGTTCATGTCCCTTGATTTATATTGTGTGTCTGTTGGGAACATAAGGGTGGGTCGCAATTTCGAGCACATACCTTCCAACCTCTCGGTAATCTACGTCTTTAGTGTCAAATCAGATGTCAAGGGACAATTATTATACAAATCCCTCGTTTCATCCGCTTTTACCACATTTTTCTCGAATTTCATTAAAGTTTTCAGGGTAACTCTCATTCTTTTTCCGCCGGCCAAGTTTATATTCTGCAGCGGTCGGTTTGAGGGTTCCAGAGGGGTCTTCACTCACCCTCGAGCACCAACGAAATGTTGGCGCAGACGGAATAATTTACTAAAGCAGCTCCTGGGCTTTCTATTAAGATATAAATTAAGGATGGAACCTACTTTGCCGACAATCACACGAATTTTAAGCGGAGTACGTGTGGGCTCATTTATCATTGAATTACAGGTACCAATATAGTCGAAAGGTTAAAGTACTTTTTAAGGGATAAGTAAAATCACAAGACGAGCCGAAGCGACATATCTCCTTAAATGTGTTTGGTCAGATCATGACGCCTTAATTTTTTTTTAATCCATTGCTTTCGAGAAGTAATTTTGCCGATAATAAAGCAACTATGGATTGCTTTCGACGGAATGTTCGATGACAGTGGAACCCATGAACTGATGAGCACATATTTTACCTTTTTTTTACTAAACTCAGATTGATTCAAAGTGCCTGAGCCCCGAAGTACTCGAACTAAAATTCCCTTTATAACTACTTCAGTTATGATGGGAAAGTGAACACTGATAATCATGTTGTTGAGCGAATATTAGTATTCGATCGTCACTAAAGTCAGATGCAAATTGAAGATATTCAGAGCGGGTAAAGGGCTTTGCTTTTCTAGTGCTTCGGGTGTTTAGCTGCTTTCGATTCACTCAACTGTTTCATTAGTTTGTAACACCATCATACCATCAATAATACTAAACACGCTCCTACGTACCCGTAACAAGCCTCAGAGGGCATACACAGCCCAAAGATACCCACATCGATCAAATAAAAAATCTCGCCTCCCGAACCAACAGGCATCATGGAAGCTCGACTCCCGAAATTAGACCCCTTGTACGCCCAACTACTTTGAGTTTAGAATAGATAACACAACTTAGAATAGGTAACCTAACCACCAGCATTTGGCCACACTGACACGCAGTTCTTCAAATAATTTCACGTTTTAGAAGGCAGCGCAGACAGGTCCGGTAACAGACGCGGATATAATAAACATCGTAAGGCATCAATGGTCGGCTTCGTTGCTAATATGCTTGACCCTGGCTTTCTTCCATTGAGATCGTTATGACCAAACAATAGCGACAGGCACCCAAACACTCCGCATCTACGCCATGTGTGCCCCCCTTTTCACCGGACAAGCCTTCCCTGAACCTTTGATGGTGGCAGAGCCAAATGGTGGAATCCTCTCGAGAACCCACCCGTCGTTGTATTTTTACGCGAACGCCGTTCGCTCCTGAGTGGGATGAGCTCGAACTTTGCTGACTCTAGGCGCAGTTCGCCTCGCTTTTTCGCAGACTCCTCTTGTTGCTGCTACACATTTTGAGTTTCAGAACAAAACCCAGGTCTGCCCAATGCCCCCGCTCCGTCTGTGGTCTGGCCATCCCCCGAAGCCACTGATCAGCGCTTTACAACTCTTATCACCTCTGGACCCACAATAATGTTCCAGCCAGCTGCAATTCAGGAACTACACAGCACGGTAGTCCTGCCCTACCTGTCATATCGCTCTTCCACCCCCTAGCCATTCTGTCGCGCACCGGTCTTTTTTCTTGTCCTTTAGCTCCACGTTTCCCGCTCCTCATTCCTCCTCCACCCTTCCTCCTGCTTCCCCTCCACTTCCCACTGTCCTTCACCGCCTCCTCACCCTGCTTTACCTGCTCATCGTCTTTCGATGAGACTCCCTCCTCTGCCGTCACTCTCTTACACTCATCCAAACACAGATAACATCCTCTAGTTCATCAGCAACGGCATCCTTCATTGTCACGCTGAGTGTATTCAAGAAACAAAACTCGCATCCCGGTCCAAGTTCAAAGACTTTCCCCAATACTCCTCTCTCCTCCGTGACCGCCCGAGAAGCGACTGAAACCAATATCAATACAGAACAAGACAGCTGAACATCTTGCCATCACAACAATCATCGACGACCCCCCCCCCCTCATCATCACCAACCCCAAGATCCACCCTTGCAAACCCTGTCTATCTAACTAAACCTCAGACATCCTTCCTCTCCTACCTTCCGACGCA
The DNA here is from genome assembly GCA_016164225.1 of Gammarus roeselii. NCBI lineage: Eukaryota > Metazoa > Arthropoda > Malacostraca > Amphipoda > Gammaridae > Gammarus > Gammarus roeselii. The sequence continues at coordinate 5,033 of SDVV010031847.1, forward strand.
GACTCCCTCATCGTCTCTGACATCAGCGAACACCGCCCGACCTGGTACTCTCACACAATAGACGGCAGGGCCGCAGCACGGTGCGAAGTAGCTGACACTGCACTCTATAACTCACCGCTCATCACATTGAAGAATGCCACGCCCACCAGAGTACCCAAAAATGGCAACCCATTTTCCACCGGTCTCCCCTTTATCTCATCTAACCATGTCCTTCATACCTTCTTTACCACGTAGATCACAATAAACTCTGGCCATCTCGATATTTTAATCTCTTTCACCAACCCTTTAGAACTGACTCCTAGACTCAGACGCACATTCACAAACAACTGTAAACAAGACTAGGAATCTTTCACATACGAGAAGGAAGATTTATTCCACATTGAAAAGCAGTCCCGTTATATAATGTCTGCGGCAGTCAAACATCACATCCACCTCAGGCTCCATAAATATCACATACCTCACTTATCTCCAGAAATCAAACAACTCCTAGAGCAACGAGGTACAGCTAGAGCCTTTGTTCTTTCTGACCCATCAATTCCAACCGTAACCCTTCACGCCTCCCGCCGTATCTCCTCGAACACCACCAATCATGGAAAACCAAAATTATTGCTGTAACACACAGAAATTAAATCACAAAAAAATGGTTATCCTTCTTCCAATCTCCTCCAGTCTCTTTATTTCAAGAGACATCACTTCACTTTCCACAAAACCCATCCAGTTTGGCAACAAATCCCTCACAAGATCTATCGGTATGGCTGCGGGTTTCAATAAACAATTTAATTCCCCTTATACCGCATGTTCGCAATTCAGACACTCGCAAACTCATCAGCTACCTTCACTCTTCCGACCCTATTAAACATAACCTTGACCTTTTCTCTACCACAAACGTCTCTGAAGCTATAAAAACCGCCTCAATACCTCGGCCCTTTGGTTCGAATGGTTTCACAGTCCTTCACACTTCAACACCTCGATCCATCTGGCATGTCATCTGTAACCCCCTCATCAACCTCTCTCATGCCCATTCAGACATTCCAGTCAGCTGGAAGAAATCTGAAATCATATCGGTCTCTAACCATGCTAAGCTCCGTAACAGAGCACATCATAACGGTTCATCTCCATTCATAGCTCCTTTTTCAAAATTCTGGCACGCTTTTTTCCACACTTCCACTCCTAGGCTTCAACCTGCCCAAGATGCCCAACATGTTTTTGGCCACCGACATCGCCATTGGCTCCAATGAACCCAAACCTCCCAGCAGAACCATAGTCGCAGCAATCGAGATTATTAAAACCTTCGACACAGAGATCCCACTGTCCTCCTACACATGTTTACAAACACCTCTCTCCACCACAACGCAATCCGATGGTGATCCACCTACTTACTAGGCCTTCAGTGACCATGGCTCCTCAACCCAAATTATTCATTTATGCATCCAGCAAAGCTTGGTAATTTCCCCCTGCTCTTTTGATTTTATTATGTCTGGTTTCACTCCTTCCGTCCCCACGTCTCTGTCTCCTTATATGAAATCTGCTTTCCGATTGAAACATCCAAACTCCAAATTCCTTAACCCGGATGTCATCAGCACCTGCGCAAATCGAAAGCTTCTAACACTCGCCCATGCCGTCTACATGCGGACCTATGCTTGAAAAATTTCCTCCTCCTACTTCACCTCACACCTAGAATTGTAAGGCTATCGTTAGACCCCTGCTTCACCTTCTCTTCCCTTATCTCCGAAGAAGCCACCTGAAAAAACAGGTAGAATTAATGTAGTGAAGCGACTCGCGAGGACGAGCTGGGGCCATCAAATGGAGACGCCGCTCATCACCTACCCCACCCTCGTCCGTGCCGTCTTCATATCTTGCCGCTCCAATCTTACTTCCTCGGATCTCCACCATCAGATTTGCCACAAGTGACCGACTCCTCGTTCATCCGTGATTGGATTATCCCTTCAGACCGGTACAGGTCCATATTCAAACCGCTTCACACCGCCTCAGGATTAAATGCCATAAACAACCCGAGTCCAAAGAGGAGCCTTGGCACACAACCCTCTCCAGTTCGTCCCACTGAGATATTTCTCCTTCATCTCGTTCACTCCACTATCTCAACTTCGTTCCGGCCACTTTAGCTTCCATCGATCGTGCCAGTGCTGTCATGGCAGGGATTGAACCCACTGAGTCGAAACCACCCTTATACTGTTCTCTTCTCCAGCCCCTTGCGTTGTACTCATACGGCTCCCCTGATCAAATGGGAGGGGCCCTGTGAAGTAGCCGGCTCTCAGCATGCTGCTTATATAGCGGCCTCTTCCTGAGCCGCCGCGGAAGACTCCTTCAGCCGGAACAGCCTCTATCTGCCGCACTGGAGTTAGCCGTAAGCAACAACAACAATAACAACATCAATAGCAAAAGCAGTATTTCGTTTCATCTTTATTTGCCACTGTAGGGGCTTCAGTATATTCTTATCTTGGTATACACCCCGGTCAATAATAATAAAAAATAACACTGACACTCCAATTTACAGATGAATGAACATGCCCGTGGTGTATTGGAAGTCGTTGAACAGCTGACCTCATGATGATGGCAGACGTACAATACTTTCGTCTCGTATCCTTGCTAATATTCTGTTGCCCTTCAAAATACAACGTTCCTCTTCCAACATCCCTTAAACCTACCCTTTATTCTTCCTCTCGCACCGATGATAACAGGCATCGCGCTTTGACATGAGAACGCAATAGCTGCATCTAACTACAGATAAACACTTCTAACCGCTCCTCTTCCTCCCCCTCAGCTCTGATGGCCGGCGTCGCGCCCTGTCCCGAGAGCGCAGCAGCCGCTTAACACAGCCCAGGATGTCCCTCCTCGGCAAGCCCATCAACTACAAGAGCAGGCGTAGGGACCAACGCTATAGGAAATTGCAGGCCAAGATATACAATTTCCTTGAACGGCCACGGGGATGGAAGGCCATCATCTACCAGCTCTTTGTGTGAGTACCCGTACCGATTGATGGACCCATTGGCTGACACAATGATAATCCAGACCATGCAATAATCAGTATTCATGGGGAAATCTGTACCCATAGGTCGACCCATATTAATGGGCTGATCCATGCCCATATGTTGACATGTACTCGCAAGCTGATAACAATAGGCCGACCTACAGATATTGACGAACACGGACATCAGCCGACTGACTGATCTCATATTTTTATTGTAAGTTTCTGCGCTGTCATGCGTGTTGGCAATCTTGTCCGTCTAACATCTTGTTAACTCTTACAATATTTCCTGTATAAATATTAGTGGAATATGTGTTAATTTATATTTACCGTCTGTACATAGTCCACTGATGTAGAACATTCTACCTGCTGGTGGTTTTCCCTTCAGCGTTGTTAACTTATGGAGCAACTGTTCAAGGCAAAAGTTCAAAAATTATTCCTAACAGGTTTTATTCAGTGAGAGAACGAGCCTTCTGCTCGTTCTCTTTGTTGTTGTGCTCAGGAAGTATGCACACGCGAAGTAGAATACACTCATAATGTTGTTAGCTTAATGCGGAACAGGAAAGTACGCAGTTACACACAAAGTAGTAGTACTGACATGATGGCTAATTGAGGCATTGCAGGATAGACATAAGAGCACAAGCACACTCGAATATTGTTTGCTCACTTACAAAGATGAGAACTTTTGTTGCTGCGGCCATGCAGGCTTCAGCTTCACAAGCCTGCATGGCCCACAGAGGCTTCAGAACTGAGACCAAATTGCTGTCCCATTTCCTACGCATGATAGACTAAGCGTTAAAGAAGTTTTGTCACATCGGCTATTCAATGGTATCCCCGTCGCTTATGGTGTGATGATAGTTAACCCATTCATGAGCTGGGCACCACTTTCCCTTCACGGTCCCTCGGCACAGATTTCAAAAGTCATTACTGTCTTCCACATTTGTTTTTTAATTGACGATTGTCTTGATAAATGTGTAATGATTGTGAAAAATTAAAAGTCTCACTAAAATGTTGGAATATTTACGAGCAGCGCAAATTTGCATTAAGTATCAGAGATCCTTATCAAGAGCTAGATAAACCAATACAGGATATACCAGTTGGCGTTCAGCACTGAGCGTATACAAACGTTCGTATACCTCCAGTGCTAAACACCAACTGGTGTATTCTGTATTGGTTTGATCCAGCGCCTGATGTGTTATGTTATGTTTACTCATCACCAATGACCAATTGAAGTGAGTCTTCCAGACAACATCAATGAATTATTCCATATTCTGGTGCAATGTTTGTCTTTCGTGTAACATGCTCCAAATGCACATTATTATATGGCGTCGCCAGCGCTGCTATTATCACTGCCGACGTTATTTTTGTCTATCGACTATTTTTGTTATCGTAATTTTTTTATCCATCACTTTTATTTGCCTGTACTCGCACTGTTATTTTTGCATTCGCTGTTGTTATAGCCATTGTCATAATTTTTATTACCTTTCCTTTTATTATCGTTGTTCTGTTGTTTTATCCATTGCTGTCATTATTTTATTTGCTGTTAGTATTATCACTATCGGCGTTGTTATCACTATCCTTGTTATTATCATCATCATCATCGCTAATATATTGCAAGCTTCCGTTATTTCCCTGCTGACGCGTGCCCAGTCTCGTGATTGTTTGATAGTGCAGATTGTTTGTCTGCCGTGGAAGTGGATGGTGAGGGGGACGCCAGACACCATGCTTGTTTAGTTAGTTAAAATTTTGCTAACATGAGCAACTTCCCTGCTGGCCTTGTCCTCAGAGATAAATGGGCCTGGAGTATAATTTTTTTTTTCTTCATGTGTACCCTTTACTTAGATTCAGGTGCTCCGTCCAATGTTCTTGTACTGATTACGAGCGCTGTTGAAAGGTTGGTCGCCGTTTACTGTGTATGCCTGTTTGGTTGCTGTATTGCTGGCGCATGACAGTCTGAATATCATTATGCCATATATTTACGCAAAATATTAAGGATTCGAAGAATCAAAAAGGGTAGACCTAAAAAAATTAGGAAATGTAATAGTGAACAATTTAAATCAATACTCCTGAATAGAATTAGTTCTTATTATCCAAATGAAATTTACGTTTGCTGGTATGGTTTTGGTGCTATATCTCATTGAAACATGTATCCGTTTTGGGAAATTCCCTTTTCGCACAGAATTCACGCAACTCTACCATTTCTCTCGTTGAACCTACCACTCAGTTTTATCATCAATCGGTGGCTAAAGTTGTGTATTCTCCTCCTTGACATATCATCACATAACATTTTTGTGCCAGACACGATCATTTCAATCCATTGTCGACGCGCGATATACAATGATCACTGGATATGTGTTGTGTTTGCTGATAAGTACGTTGCACTATTTATCCATACACAATACCAATTGATGCTGAAAAATAATGCCGGCATGGCATTGAGATCCAGTTCCACCTCAGCCTGTATCTAAATGTTTCATGATATTTAATACAGGCAACATCAGCTGGCTATTTGATGTTATGTTATTTCTACGAGAAGACGAAGGAAGTTATGCAACTCTCCTACTCAGCCATTCTTTACGTATTTCTGATTCAGACGAAACAGTCTTAAATTGTATTTAGATGTTGGCTGGGCCAGCTCTAATTATTGCGTATTGCTCAACCATCAGTAAGAAACTTCATTTTCCCATTACGTTTATATTCTTTTCTAGGATAATATGATCGCAGTAACTCGAAAAAAAATGTTAGTGATTGCTATCTCCCAGTTCAAAGTATCGAGCCCATTCCAGTTCCCCTCCTCCCTTTTGCGTTCGTCCTCCAGTTTTGTCCCACTATGATAGACGACCCTCCAGGGAATGGAAGCGCTCTCTGAGGCGTCGTCCGCGGCGACAAAAATCTACCGAGTCATGACGCAATAGCTGGGCAAGTTGCAGTATCTAAATACATGTTCCATTATTTTGTCCGAGTTTTCCAGTATAAATTGGGCGAGATTCTCCTTACGTGTATTCAAAGACAGGTTGGCCTTGCACCAGGTAAGGTTCAATCCACCTGAAGTACATGGTCCTTCTCGGAGCAGACAAATTCGTGAGTTTTAGGAGACCATGAAAGCTACGAACCCTCGGGTCTTTCCAGTATCAGGTTGAAAGATGTTGCAGATGACCTCGGGCATGAACTGTTGTCATAAGAAAAATTCCGTTGTTACATCACTTGTTGGTTTGAATTGTTTCAACATATTACTTATTATGTTATTTCTAAACTCTACGTCAATTTTGTTTCCAGTTTTTAAATTAGACGTCATATCCTTTTTTAAATGAGGCCCGAATGTCCTTGGAATATGCCTCCACCGTTCATTTTCTAAGGCCTCCAACAGATAGGAAGACCCCTTCCTCCAACGCTCGCCACAGGTTGTGGCATCCAACCGTACAACTGCCGCCTCCAGCCCTGCTGGGGTTACGGCCAACTGTAACAAAGATTCGATCAATACCT
>SDVV010031848.1:0-11501 GCA_016164225.1 Gammarus roeselii
TATATATAGCGTTGTGAAAGGATTTCAATAGTTACCTATTCCTATTTAAATGCTCGATCATTGAGTGTTTTATGAGTGATAACATGGTCCCTATAAGATATTGTATTAGGAGATATATATTTACCAACTGAACTAGTCTATTCAATATTTTCAATCAATTTTGATGGTTTCGTATGATATTTAGTCCTTATTTATGCAATATACATATCAAATCCCTCCACACAGCTCTATTTTACGTACTTTTTTTAATATCACACACCAAATACACATATACACGCTTTTTTGTACGCATATGCAGGGTCGGTGCCGGTACCATGTAGACTTATACCGGGTCAAATTTCAGGACCTGTACCGGCACTATGTAGGCATATACTGGGTCGAAATGACGTCGCATCTAGGTACACTGTTTCATCTTCGCTAGCTTTATAAGCGAGGATTTGTGCTTGGGTATGGAATATGTATTTATCCCATATATGTTCATGTGTATTTTTTATTTATTTATTACATGGTTGCAATAAATATTGTAACATCTACATCAACATATTAGGAACAATTTCATCAACAACTAATAGTGGATCGAATCCAAGCGCTTTTTTCCTATTGTATGGATATATTTTCCTCAGTTACGTCAGTACACATCGTTATTTATGATACAGATAGAAAGCAGTGCATTTATACGTTCACGTATTTTCAATTCGTATGACTCAAGTTTATATTAATTTATTTATTACATAGTTAAATAGTAGCATAGTTACAACATCTTAGGAACATTTACATCAATCAATTTCCATCATAGGAGCCATTGCAGGGGTATACCATCTTAGGAATATTTACATGGTTACGGCTTCCAAGTTAAATCCAAGTTAACCACGACACAACGCGTCCTCTTTTTAGTGACAGTACATTCAACTTCAATGGAGTTTTTGGGAATGTCTGGATGTCCATATGCAAGACTTGTTCACGTGTCAACATAGCGCTTATTTCCATTCATACTGTGGTAATTTTTAATATTGCGTGCAGTTTGAAGCTGGCATGCTTGTGGCGAATGTTGTTTATGGTCTCAAAGTGTGTGTATGTTTTCTGGTTATAGATGTATCTGTATTGTTCATGACTAATTTTGGCTTGTGTCTGGTTATTGACAACTTTCTTTTGCAGCAGATTTTGTGACGTCGGCTCAAGTAACTCACTGTAACACTTTGGCTGCAAGTAAATGCTTTTTCTCGGGTAGTCGTTGGCTGATTCGCCTATCAGTAGTCCAAGCTATCCTTTCTTAGTTTCATTATACAAGGAAATATTTTTGGGGTAGTTGGAGAAGTCCATGTATTCAGCCAGGGGAGGTTTACGCATTTCCGTCTCAATGTCGGCCACACCTTTGAACTGGAGGAGCAACGAGTCTGTGTCCGAGTGATGAACGAGATATTGTCATCGTATTTGGGTTTCAGTGTGTCATAAAAGAAGCTGTAGACTTTTGCTTCCGATATTTTCAAGCACGTAGAATCCAACTTGGAGTGGGTGAACCATCCTGACATTTTTTTACAATAGGAAACTGTCATCGCAGGCAGCGTAGGCAGCAGTCAAGTGGCAGTATCCCGGTGAAACTACATCGCTGACTCAGCGGTAGTAGAACTCCATCAATCCCTGTCAATGACTCTGACGTTATCTCGAGACCCCCTCCACTCGACACCGCCCTCTAATCGCGATATTTCATCTCTACACGTTAATGTACGGCACCATTAATCGCTCCCCGTATATATTCTATTCAAGAATTAGTCCACTCTCTTTTTGGAGCAAATGAGATATCAATGTACGATACCTGAAGTAACCAAGTGCAATTTTCATTGCACGGTATTTATTGCCTTTTCAATGCAAGGCAGCAGGCGTTGTATTGCAAATTCATTGCAAGTCACGTTACATAACTGCAATTCATTGCTAGGCATTTGAGTTATATCTAGGACATTGATAACAAACATTTAAAGATTATATTTTATTGATAATATATTTATAACACATAACTATTAGAGAAGTACATGGGTTTATCATTTATACGAGAACATAACTATTCACTCTGAAAATCGATGGGAGCAACAGTATGAAGCATGAGTACTGACATCGACTACCCTTCTGGCCTTATCTTGATCGTCGGTATCAGAGGCCCTCGGCGGCCTCTTTATCGGTGAGAAGCATTATTTCGCGGTTGAAGATGTCAGCTCATCAAATTAGAGTAAGATTTATCATCTGGATGTGTTTTTTTTCCTCCGATCTATTAGGTTCTAGACTGCTGCCCTTAGTACACATTTTAGATATATACCTTCTGGAGTAATGTATTCATCACTTCAATACCTTCTCTTGTAACCAAAAGTTTGTTTGTAGACTTCGGTGAGTTTTTTTCTCGACCCTAAGTTTTTTATTATAGTTACATGTTTATGACATCGAATCTTTTCAGGGGTTTTCTTGCTGGCGCCGACAATCCCATTCAGCATATTTCCGCAGATATCGGAGATACCTACTTCTCCTACCACTCACGCGTTTGAGACATGATTTTCTTCCTTTATATTTCATTTTAATCAAGTTTGAAACAAATTCAGATATTCATTTGATTTTATTATATAATTTTACACTTCTTATACATGATATCATTTTAGTATCCCATTTGATAATTCGGTACTTTTCAACTTTATCAGTTTTTTTTCACATAAGGTTTTCTTGATATCACTATTACACGGTTCAATATCACTGCTACTGGGTTCCATTTCACTTAATGTATCACATGTTGTACCCATATTTTCAGTATTTTCCATATTGTCTAAGGTTTGCTTCGATTTTGCCATTTACACCCAATCCTCATACATCCTTCGTTTGAGCGTTAGTGGCAACGCACTTTCTTTTCCGCTCACACCCTGTCGATCATTTTCTATCTCGTTATTTTCGAAATCCAGGTCCGGTTTATCATGTTCTATCAATAAGCGGCCTTTTGCATCCCAGAGCTTGCATTTTCTCGTTGATTTTTAATATTATCATACGCAAGATAATGGCGTCGTTTGAGATGGCGCCAAAACCCGAACGTGGAACTTGATTTGCTTAATTTTATCTTCGCAGTGTAACTAACACATACCCCCGTGTTATCCTTTAGGTTAAAATATTTCCATATTAAACTTGATGATATCCTTACACAACGAAAGCAGACCGTTTAACGAACGCAAACAAATGTTACTCCTATTTATATTTACTTTATTAGGCATAAACAAGGACGATGCCAGCACCGTTACCGGCACCATATTATCTTTTACAGAGTCGAGACCGGTACCATGTAGCTATATACAGGGTCGTTGCCGGCATCATGTAGCTATTTACAGGGTTGTTGCCGGCACCATGTAGTTATTTACATTGTCGGGGCTGGCACCGTTGCCGACATGATGTAGTAATTTTCGGGTCGGTACCGGCACCATGATGACACATACACACATTCTCTGTATGCATGTACAGACTCGGTCAACATCTGAGGCATTTTTTACTATAGATTTGTGATGTAGGGAGACCGTAAACCTAACTTATCCTAACCTAACCCATTTTAATCTCATCCTGACCTAACCCAGCCAAACCTAACCCAATATTTTAAAGTTTTTCCAGTTTTTCGGACTTATGTTAGGTAATTTTTTCATTCATTTATTCGTATGACATATCAAATCGCTTCATATGGCTCTATTTTACGTAGTTATTTTAATATCACACACCATATAAATACATAAACACTTTTGTACGCATATAAAGGGTCGGTATCGCCACCGTCACCGGCACCAGTGCCGCAAGCATATCGATACATATACACATTTGAACTAATACACAGGCTCGTTCACCATCTGTAACATTTGACTTCTGATCTGTGATTTCTAATCAAACGAATACCTTTCTTTTGATACAAGATATTTAAGGTGGTTCAGTTCTTACTTCATGTTAGATTGGAAGATCTAGTCATTCTCTCCTAACCTTACCAAGAATTATAGATTTTTCATTCAACTTTCATGCTTACGTATGATATTCAGTCATTGACTTGTGTTTTATACATATATAAGCCTCTTCACTTGGACTGTATGTTTAATCTATCATTTAGAGTTTGAATACACTCGTACAGTTTTGATCTAGCAAATTTCATACATTTTTCATATGTCAGTTACATCGTTTGTTTGATTATTATAGTTATTTACATATGATTCTGGATTTTTTTAACACAATTCTACATCACTCTTACATGTTATTCACACCCATCCTAATCTAACCTAACCAAACCTTATATATGGTATTTAGTCATTGATGTGAAGCCCTTCCCAAGACTCTAAATATCCCTTTAACATATATTTTATTTATTTTGTTGCCACTCTCTGGTTTGAATGTTAAAAGTATTTCTTATTTGTATTCAGTATCACACAAACGAACACTGTGTCTCGCACCAAGTCTACCCCATTTACTTCAATATCTCCTAGCACTACATCCTCTGACGACTTGCACCTCTGATTTGCCTTTTCTTTCCTATAATTTTCATATTTTTGATGATGACTTCGTTTCAGATGTCGTCACAAATTACTTGTTGATTTAACTTCATTCAAATTTATTTCCCTTCTGCACAGATTGCATACCCCCCATTCTTATTGAACAATCGCCAACTCAAGCTATTCACCATCCTCCCAGAACAGGATCACAATGACGACTGATTACGATTTGATACAACTCTGACTTTATATCCTATCAATCTGTATCATATCTAGATCATTTACCCCGAGTTAGATTTATGACGTCGTTTCATTCCTTGAAAAAAAAAATCTCCTACCGATTTCGACAATACGATGTTAAGTTTATGTATTTTTATTGCAATTCATTGCTTAACCTTTGAGTTTTAGGATATCAGAAACATTTGATTAAGGATTTGCATGGCTTAGTAGTATTTTTTAGTAATAATTACAGATATTGATATCTTCATCAATGCCATCTACCTCATTTTTTTATTTGAAACAGCGTGGTTCGTACATTCAATCATACCCATCATCAGCATATTTCAGTTTCCTCTCACAATTCTTCATATACTCCATCATATCTTTGATACGAATTCCGAAGGCTGTTCCATTCCCGTGAGTTCATAAATGTATTGTTTCTTCTTCGTGATTGTTAATTATTCGAATATTCTCCAATTTAAAGTAATGCCGATCTTCATCCGAAAGAAATTGTTGCATACGGTCCATATTTCCTTATGTTCATAGGTAAAATTTATTTTCCACTATCTCAGCTTTATTACACATGTGACGTTTTTCATATCATATCAATTTTGAGATATACCTTCTTATTTTTTTAACCCTGTTATATACGACTGAAATGTATCAAAATCAGTTCCCAAATTTCTGTTTAATTTATTCTCCATCCATAAATGAATATTTTCCCCCCCTCATGATTCTTGTTTGACGCATTTGTAGAAAAGTGTTTTCCCTTCATCAGTACTAAGTATTTGTTCGAATCCAGCCATATCATCTTCGGAGATTTTTTTATCCAACACACGTAAGCAATTTTTTGTGACGTGAACATTAATTTTGTTTATTCGAAGACGACACTTCATTCCCACTTGATCTCACTGACTCCAATCTCGGTATGCAGCTAGCTATTATAATGCGATTACATGCCTTTTTTGAGAAAACATTAGGCCTAACATTGCTCACATAGATCATCAACTGTGTATAAATGTTTATGTGTATGTTCAAGCGCTTGTACGTGGTACATGAGTTAAAAGAAAATTGATAACAAAATTTAAAATTCAAATTTTCAATTCAATTTTAAAATTTTCGAGGCCCGGACCTTACCTAAGTAGTCAAGTTATCACTTCAATAGACCGACTTGGCTCTGTTATCTCTCGAAAATTGTGAAATTTTATTGAATTTTTTTATTTTAAATGTTGTTATTCATTTTGTTTATTTCATTTAACACGTACATACGCTTGGAAATACACATGAACATAGATACACAGTTGATAACCTAGGTGAACTACGTTAGGCCTAATGTTTGGACAAAAAAGAAACATGTAATCGCATTATAATAGCTAGCTGCATACCGAGATTGGGGTCAGTGTTACGTTGAGATCAAGTGGAGACGTACGTGTCATCTTAGAATAAACAAAATGAGTGTTCACGTCTCAAAAATATGTTTACATGTGTTGGATGGAAAAATTTCCGAAGATGATATGGCTTTAGTACTGTTGGAAATAACACTTTTCTACAAATGCGTAGAACAAGAATCATAAGAGTGGGGAAAATTATTCATATATGGATGAAGAATAAATAAAGCAGGATTTGGGTAACTGATTTCGATACATTTCAGTCGTATGTAACAGAGTTCGAAAAAATTATGAAGGTAAATCTCGAAATTGATATGATCCAAGCAGAAAACCTTCACAAGTGTACTAAAGCTGAGGTAGGGGAAAATGAATTTTACCTAAGAAAAAAATATTTTGAACGTATGCAACAATTTATTTCGGATGAAGATCGGCATTACTTTGAATTGGAGACTGTTCGAATAATTAAAGATCACGAAGAAGAAGCAATACATTTATGGACTCACAGGAATGGAGCAGCCTTCGGTATTCGTATCAAAGATATGATGGAGTATATGAAGAATTTTGAGAGGAAACTGAAAAAAATAGTGATGATGGGTATGATTGAATTTACGAACCATGCTGTTTCAAATAAAAAAACGAGGTAGATGGCTTTGATGAAGATATCATCAAGATCTGTAATTAATACTAATAAATACTAATACACCATGTAATTCCTTAATCAAATGTTTCTATTATCCTAAAACTCAGAGGTTAAGCAATGAATTGCAATAAAAAATACAGCAACTCGGACAGTCGGAGGTAACAACACATTGTCGAAATCGGTAGAAGAATATATTTCAATGAATGAAACGATGCCATAAGCCTAACTCGGGGTAAATGATCTAGATGTGATACAAATTGATAGGATATAACATCGGAGTCGGATCAAATCTTGCTCAGTCGTCATTGTGATCCTGTTCTGGAAGGATGGCGATTAGCTTGAGTTTGCGATTTTTCGATAAAAGGGATGTGGGGCGGGGGTGTATAATCTGTGCCTAAGAGAAATAAATTTGAATGAAGATAAATCAGCAAGTGATTTGTGGCGACGTCAGAAACAAAGTCATCGTCATGAGTATGAAAATTATAGGAAAGAAAAGGCAAATCAGAGGGGCAAGTCGTCAAAGGATGTAGTGCTAGGAGATATTGAAGTAAATGTGGTGACCTGGGGTGAGACGAAGTGCTCGTTTGTGTGAAACTGGATACAAATCTGAATTACTTGCAACATTCAAACCAACTAAGTTTGAAAATGGGGCCTCTCAGCTAACATGTATGGGTCGAGAGTGACAACGAAATAAATAACATATATGTAGAAATGATATTTAGTGTCGTGTGGAGGGCTTCATATGTATATATCAATGACTGAATGCCATACATAAGGTTAGATTAGGTTAGGATGGGTGTGAATAACATGTGAAAAGTCCTGTAGAATTGTGTTAAAAAAAACAAAAATCATATGAAAATACATTTAATAATCAAACAAGCGATGTAACTCACAAATGAAAAATGGATGAAATTTGCTAGATCAAAACTATAGTAGTGTATTCAAACTGTCAATGATAGATTGAGCATACAGTCCATGTGGGGAGGTTCATAAATGTATAAAACACAAGTCAATGACTGAATATCATACGTAAGCACGAAAGTTGAATAAAAAATTATAATTATTGGTAAGGTTAGGGGAGTGTCTATATCTTTTAACCTAACATGACGTAAAAACTGAACCAACTAAAATGTCTTGAAACAAAAGAATGTATATTAGTGCAAATGTGTGTATGTATCAATATGCTTCCGGCACTGGTGCCGGCGACGGTGCCGATGCCGACCCTTTATATGCGTACAAAAATGTTTAAGTATGTACATGGTGTGTGATATAAATAAACTACGTAAAATATAGTCATGTGGAGTGATTTGATCTGTATAACCAATAAATAAATGAAAAAATACCCAACAATAGTATAAAAACTGGAAAACTATAAATTACTAGGTTAGGTTAGGCTGGGTTAGGTTAAGATTGGATTATGATAGGTTAGGTTAGGTTGCGTTAGGTTTACGGTCTCCCTACATCACAAATCTATAGTGAAAATGCTACAGATATTGACCGCGTCTGTATATGCATACTAAACATGTGTGTATGTGTCTATATGGTGCCGGTACCGACCCTAAAAATGGCTACATGGTTTCGGTAACGGTACCAGTACCGACCCTGTAAATGAGTACATGTTGCCGGCAACGTTGCCGGCATCAACCCTGTTTATGGCTACACGCTACAGGTCTCGACTATGTAAAAAGCTACATGGTGCCGGCAACGGTGCCGGTATCGTCTCTGTATATGCCTATTAAAATAAATATAAATAGGAGTAGGATTCGTTCGCGTTCAGTAAACGGTCTGCTTTCGTGGTGTTATGATGTCGCCAAATATTATAACGTAAAAATAACACAGAAGTGTGTGTTTTTTGCACTGCGGAGATAAAATTAAACAAATCAAGTTCCACGTTCGGGTTTTGGTATCATCTCAAACGACGTCATTACCTTGCGTAAGATAATATTAAAACCAACGAAAAAATACAAGCTCTAAGGATGCAAAGGACGTATTGATAGAACATAATCAGCCGGACCTGGGTTTCCAAAATAACGTGATGGAAAGTGATCAACAGGGTGCGAGCGGATAAGAAAGTGCGGTGCCACCAACACTCAAACGTAGGATGTATGAAGATTGGGAGAAAATTGCTAAATCGAATTGGGGGGAGAAGACCCAAACTTTAAACAATATGGTAAATACTGAAAATATGGGTACAACATGTGATACATGAAGTGAAATGGAACCCAGTAGCAGTGATATTAAAACTTGTGATAGTGATATCAAGAAAACCTTATGTGAAGAAAAACCTCATAAAGTGGAAAAGAATCGATTTATCAAATGGGATAATAAAACGGTATCATGTATAAGAAGTATAAAATTGTACAATAAAATCAAATGTATATCTGACTTAGTTTCAAAATTGGTGGGAATGTTATTTGAAGAGAGCATATCATGTCTCAAACGATTGCGTGGTAGGAGAATTAGGAATATTACGGATATCTGCGGAAATATACTGAATGGGAATGTGGCAAGTAAGAAAAATACTGAAAATATTCGATGTCATAAACTTGTAACTAAAATTGAAAAATTAGCGTCGAGGAAAAACACACTGAAGTCTAGCAGCATACTTTTGGTTACAAGGAAATTTATTGAAGTGATGAATACGATAATCGTAAAGGTATCTATCTATCTAAAATGTGTTCTAAGGGCAGCAGTCTAGAACCTAATAGATCGGAGAAAAAACACACCCCGATGATAAATCCTACACCAATATGATAAGATGACACCATCAACTGAGAAATAATCCTTGTCAACGATAAAGAGGCCGCCCAGTGCCTCTGATACCGCCGATCAAGATAAGACCAGAATGGAAGTTGGAGTCATTACTTATGCTTCGTACGGATGCTCCCGACGATTTTCGGAGTGAATAGTTATATTCTCGTATAAATGATAAACCCATGTACTGCCCTAATAAATATGTGTTAACAATATATTATCGATAAAATATAACTTATAAATGTATGTTTGCAATATCCTAAAAATAACTCGAATGTCTAGCAATTAACTGCAGTTATGCAACATGGCTTGCGATGAATTTGCATTACAACGCCTCCTGCCTTGCATTGAAAATGCGATAAATAACCTGCAATTGAAATTGCACTCGGTTACCTTAGGTATCATATATCTCATCAGCTCCAAACAGAAAGCGGACTAATGCTCGAATGGAATATATACGGGGAGCGATTAGTGGTGCCGTAAACTGACACGTGTTGAGATGAAATATCTAGATTCGAGGGCGGTGTCGAGTGGAGGGGTCTCGAGATAACGTCAGAGTGATTGATGACAGTGATTGATGAAGTTCTACTACCGCTGAGTTAGCGATGCTGAAACCCAATTACGGTGACAACTTCTTGCTCAAGAACTCGGACACAGACACGTTGCTGTTCCAGTTCAAAGGTGTGGCTGACATTGATACGAAAATGCGTAAATCTCCCCTGGCTGAACCCATGGACTTCTCCAACTAACCCAAAAATCATCTCTTGTATAATGAAACAAAGAAAGGATAAGTGGGACTACTAAGAAGAGAAACAGCCAACAAATACCCGAGTGAAATTATTTGCTTGCAACCAAAGTGTTACAGTATGTTACTCGAGTCAGACGCCACAAAATCACACGTAAAATGTGTCAATTACCAAACACAAGCCAAAATCAGACATGAACAATACAGAGACATCTATAACCAGAAAACATACACACACTTTGAGATGCCAGCTTCAAGCTGTACGCACTATTAAAAAATGCCTTAATAAGAATGAAGATAAGCGCTACTATGTTGACGCGTGCACAACTCTTGCCTTTGGGCATCCAGACATTACCAACGATTCCATTGAAGTTGAACCTGCCGTCACTAAAAAGAGGAAGCGTTGTGTCGTGGTTAATGTTGTCAATGTACACATGGATTTAACTTGGGAAAGACGTAAGCCTGGAGAAGCCGTCTTTGGCAACTACACTCGCGTGAATGACGAAAGTATATCCATGTCTTCAGGTTTTATTCTGTAAATTAACCTAAAAAGTAAAAAACAAGTATATATTCAAAAAATGGTGCCCCTGCAACCGCTCCTAATATGATGAAAATAGGTTGATGTAAATGTTCCTAAGAAGTTGTCCCTGCTACTATGTAACTATGTAATAAATAAATAAATATAAACTTGAACGTATATGTTTCATTGTTCACAGTCATACGAATTGAAAATACGTGGACATATAAATGCACTGCCTTCTATTTGCATCATAAAAAACGATATGTACTGACGTAGAGAGAGTACACATCTCACTCTCTCCCTGTAGAGGAGGTGAACAACTAGAGACGAACTGCAGTGGACACCGGCTACGCATCTCTCTTCTTCTCTGGAGTGCAAGTTCTGCAGTTCGTCTCTCGTTGTTCACCTCATCTACAGGGAGAGTGCGAGCTCCCTCAACCGGACTACATTAGACTTCTGCTGTTCATCTCTCTTGGCCCGGACTGTACCCAAGAAGCAGTCGATCGTGGACTTCTTTAATTCGGCGGCATTTGAATTGATTAAATTTCTTTTAAATTCGTTATGTGGATACTCCTTATGGGTATAACCAGCATAATTTCTTTCGTCTTTTTGAAGAAATTCGATTTATATTTACTCCCACCTGATGAGCTAATATACAGCAAATCGTGCGTCGTGGGTTAACATCATTAAATTTATATGAAGATCCAGCTTTGAATCCCTCACCTTCTGTTCAAGCATGAATATATATATA
>SDVV010031849.1:0-11501 GCA_016164225.1 Gammarus roeselii
AGCAAGCCCCCTAGAGGCTTACATGCAAAACCGGAAGCTGGACATAAAGAAAGCTCTCCCTAATGCTAACTGGCACTATGTTCCCACTAATCAAAATCTCGCAGACCTGATAACTCGAGGAGTAAGCCCGAGGAAACTCAAGTCAAGTCACCTGTGGTGGCATGGACCCAAGAACATAGTGGAACTCCAGGAGTGGGAAAACTTTCCAACTCAAGTGCACACTGTAACACTAGATAAAGCCGAGGAGAGCCCACCCCTCGAGCCTTTCCTACTTGCTGTTGCAAACAAATGTTGCGCCTTCAAGAAGTTGATTAATACTCTGGGGTGGGTGGAGAAATTCATTGAGTGCCTAAAGATTAAGGCAAATGGTAAGTCAAAGGGTATGATGGATGGTAAGTCAAATGGTATTCCTAATGGTAAGTTGGGGAGCAATGTTATGAGACAACCAATGAGTCTGACTCTCAAGGAGAGGGAATGGTCTGAGAGCTGGGCAGTCAAAGCACTTCAGCAAGAAGTATTTGCGGATGAGATAAAATTCATCCGCAATCCCAGTTCCAGGCGCTCCACTCCATTGATGAAGCAACTCAACCTGACGCTCAGAGGTGACAAATTTGTAGTAGTAAGTAGACTCCCTGAAGCTGAGGTGGAGGCATCTGTAAAATATCCAGTCTTACTACCTGCCAAGCATCGGATCACAGATATGATTATTTAGGAATGTCACAGAATAAGACACCACGTGGGAATAAACAACGTCGTGGCCAGCCTACGTCAAAGGTGGTACATACCGAGAGCCCGACAGAGAGTCAAAACCATAATTAGGAAGTGCATGCAATGTAGACGGGAACGTGGGACACCTTTCCGTGGACCACCAACCCCTCCTCTACCAAGTTATAGAGTTTCTCAGTCACGTCCTTTCGCGGTAACTGGTGTAGACTATGCCGGTCCCCTCCATGTTAAGGAAGGGACTCAAGTTGAAAAGAGATACATCGCCTTGTACACCTGCGCATCCACTCGAGCCGTCCACCTGGAAGTTGCCAAGGAACTGTCCGCAGAAGCATTCCTAAGAACCCTACAAAGATTTTCGGCTCGTCGTTCCTATCCTCAAATGTTGATCAGTGATAACGAATCAAACTTTGTGAGTTCTGCCAAGATCCTACAATCTTGGGAGGAGCATCACAGTGTACGGAATACCCTGAATCAAAATAAATGCAAGTGGCATTTCAATCCCAGTCGGGCCCCTTGGTTCGGAGGCTTTTCTGAGAGGATAGTGAAAATGGTCAAACTGTGCCTTCAGAAAACGTTACACAGAGCTATGTTGACAGCAGACGAACTACACACTGTACTTTGTGAGATAGCAGCGGACCTCAATTACCGTCCGCTAACATTTATTTTAGACTCAGTTGATGACTGTGAACCGCTGACGCCATCCCAGCTGATGCTTGGGTATCGTCTAGACAGCATACCTGTCGCAGCGCCTGATCCGGAGGAAGAATATGATCCCTCCATGTTCACAGCAGAATTCCTGACGCGCCGCCAAGAAAACCATCCAAAGAGTGTTACACCAATTCCAAACCAGGTTCAGGAAAGAATATCTGACCATTCTACGGCATAACGCTGTAGAAACCAGGGAGATCAGCGCACCCAAAGTGGGTGATATTGTTCAAATTCACGATGAGGGACCCAGGCTACTATGGAGCCTGGGACGGGTCATCGACCTTCACAAAGGAAAGGATGGTCACGTACGAAGCGTGAAGTTAAAAACGCGCGGTGGGACAGTCAGTCGACCGGTAGTATTACTCTACCCACTTGAAGTACAAGCGAGAGAATCTTTGGATGGTTCTCCCAAATTGCCGGAACCAAACCAGGCACCCCTGTCCGAGACGGATGATGGGCAAAGAGACACAATTTGCCGGGTTACCCGTGACAAAGGAGACAGCTTAAACACAACAGCTGAACGTGAGTTAGGTGCTATGAGACCCAAAAGAGCAGCGGCTCTAGCAGCAAGAAAGCGAAGTGTCGCTCAACTACAATAGATGACAATGCGCTTTTCTCTCTGGTGGGAGTGTGTGAAGAATATATCCCACATGCCTAGCACGGAGAAGAAGTTAGTGTGTATATGCATTTATGTATGTGTATGTACTTATGTATGTAAATATATATATGTGTATGTGTATGTTTATGTATGTATATATTTTGTGAATCATATTGTTTTCAGCGTGGGTGAGCGTTTATTGGGTTGAGATTGAGGAGGAGTGTGCAGTGTCTACCGCCCTCCCTTCCCCCCTTTCCAACTGCCTGGAAGGTTCCTCTACTCGCTTTTTGTAAGATGAATTTCCCCTGTCGTTTATTGAGCAATTCTTTAAAAACCAAGTAGCCCCTGTTGTGGGCGTAAGTCATCCTAAGGTATACATATAACATTGAAATAGGTCATTTTTATGGTTTGGTAATGGTAATTGCAGAAATGTTGTAGTTGTTTGTGGAATGAGAGTAAACCTTATTGTGTGCGATGTTCGTGCGTATTGTGTTCCCAACCGGTGAGCGTGAAAGATGATCGCCCCTTGGAAAAGAGGGCTGAAGCCTCAGTGTTCATGTAACTACGCCCGAGTTCGTACGTGACCGTGTGCCCCGGGTGCAAACACAACTATGGATATCATCAGACGACAACAGACTAGTTTTTAATGTAGGTCTTACTGTAGCTGTAGAGAGCGTAACTAACCCTGCCAGTTTAGAATGAAGCAGCTTAGTTAACAATAGCCGATTAGTACTCCATGACCGTTGACGACAGTGTATTCAAGAAAGGGAGCCCACATGAAGTGGCCATCCATTCGATGAAGATAGAAAAACTCCCGCCAAATCCAAGTAAGTTCCCATTGTATGAGTGAAATGTAAAAATATATGTTAACTGTTGCGCTCAAAGTTGCAATCCAGTGTCAATACCCTTAAAAGTGTATATAAGGAAATTAAGTGTATAAAGTGCTGAGGGAAAGGAAATAATTCCCACAGGCATTGAACTTTATACGTTGTGTTGCAGTATCATATTCAAACAATTTTCCTTCATCTCTAACGATTCGTTGCCTTAACAAACTTTTTCTGATATTGATTTCTAGCTCGGAAATGTGTTCTTCCAATGTATTGTCTGAGATATTTTCGCTAAGAACAAACAAAGCAGTGTCATGCCCGACTCTTTCATCTTTATCATTAAAATAGTCTACGTAGAATACAATGTTGAACTGTTCATCGTGCTTTTTTTTATCTTGAACCAGTCATTATAGAATACTTCTTCAAGTCCTACGCTCCTCTCTCTCTCTTTTATAAGTGCGCAAAGTTTGAAGCTGGCATACTTGTGCGCGAATGTCGTGTATGGTCTCAAATTGTGTATATGCTCTCTGGTTATGGAAGTCTCTGTATTGTTCATGTCTGAATTTGGCTTTGGTAATTGACACCCTTAGCAGCTGAGTTTTGTGGCGTCGGACTCGAGTAACATACTCTAACTCTTTGGTTGCAATTAAATGATTTCAATCGGGTAATCATTGGCTGTTTTGCTTTCAGGAGTCCCAGCTATCCTTTCTTTGTTACATCATACAAGGGATGATTTTTGTGGTAGTTGGAGAAGTCCATGTATTCAGTCAAGGGAGGTTTACGCATTTCCGTCTCAATGACGGCCACACCTTTGTACTGGAGCAGCAACTAGTCTCTGCAAGAGTAGATGAGCGGGACGTTGTCACCGTATTTGGGTTTTAGCGTGTCATAAAAGAAGCTGTTGACTGTTGCTTTAACTTTTTCAAGCACGTAGAATTCTACTTGAAGTGGGTGAACCATTCGTATATTTTTTTTGCTTTAGGATCATGATGACTGCTTCGCAGCTGATGGCGTATCAATTTTTCATGAGGGGGTTCGCAGCGTGTTTCAGAACTCGTTGGCTGTACACACGACCTTTGCCTCTAGACTTCTGTTGAGCGAATTGAACTAAAGCTTCCCGTATATACTATTTGATAAAAGCTCACATAGAGACTTTTCGAAGTAGTTTGTAGACTCTTTACGTTTCTGGATATTTTTCACGATGAAGGATTTGAAGACAGGTTTCTGTTTGATTCGAAATAAACGATGAACCTTGTTGACTTCTAATCTTTGCCTGAGGAGTACTTGCAATAATTCTACGGCCACGAAGTAGTCAGTTTGAGGTAGATGACTAGCAAAAAGCTTACGATCTGCTCGTTTTCTGTTTTTGAGATGTTCCGAGCCTGCTAAGAAATTTTTTGTGGAGGGCGAAACATCGTCCAAACTGGCTTTTTTGTGATGTAGTAGTAGTGGCAGCTCGTCTGTTTTTCGTGAAATTTCGTCGCTGACTTGAGCAGCGATACTGACAATGTACGTGTACTCGCCAGAACAGTCCGCGTTCACCAAATCGAATGGACACTTATGGAGAAAATGGTAAAAAACGATTTCGCCACCGTAAACATAACATCGAGGTGTCGTCGGACCCATTAAAGAAGTGATATCTGGCAGCTATATTGGGACTTTGTGCTTGCAAACTTTATAATCACGGAGAAACTCAGGTTCATGCCTTGTATAGCTCACAATGCATCAGTCTACGACATGAGATTTATATTGAGAGGATTGGGCGGCACTAACTTTTCGAATATCCGTGTGTTGCCAAAACAGTCAGACAAGATGTTCAGCATCTCTGTCTCCTTGAACGGAGCCACGAGCGAGTACGGTGTCAAGTTCCTCGACTCCTACTACTTTCTCAATTCAAGTTTAGACAGTCTTGCCAAAAATCTTGAAGAAAGTGGCCATGACATGCCGCTCCTCAAATCATATCACACAAGTCTTAGCTACAGTGACAAGGTTCTAGACCTAGCTACTCGAAAAAAAACATTTCTGCTACGAAACCATCACATCGGATTCTGTGCTGGACAAAACAGACATCCCATCGCAACAAGACTTTTACAGTCAACTTTACAGTCAACTTCGAGACACGTTGCTACTAGCAGAAATTTTCCAAAAGTTTAGGGAGACCATGACCCGCGATCCCGTCCATTTTGTGAGTGCCCCTGGCTTTGCGATGCAAGCAGCCCTCTACGAAGGCAAGATGACGCTGGAGCTGGTAAAAGATATTGATCTATTCCACTTGACTGTCAAAAATACAAGAGGCGGATTTGTGACGTTGACAAAAGGTCTTACAAGATAAGCAATCCCCGATGCAAAGACTTTGACCCTAAACTACCCGTGTCTTCAGCAGCAATCTGGAACTTTAACAGTCTTTATGGTGGATGCTTGAGTGAGCCCCTTCCTTATCATTGGCGAAATTTACGAACTTACACTCGAAGAAATTCAAGCATTCGACTTGGTAAACGCGGACTGTTCTGGCGAGTACACGTACATTGTCTGTATCAATGCTCAAGTCAGCGACGAAGTTGCACGGAAAACAGACGAGCTACCACTACTACTACATCACAAAGAAGTCAGTTTGGACGATGTTTGGTCCTTCTCAAAAAAATCACTTGGCAGGCTCGGAGCATCTCAAAACAGAAAACGAGGAGATCGTAAGCTGGTTGTTAGTCATCTACCTCAAACTGACTACCTCGTAGCCCTGGAATTATTGCAAGTACTCCTCAGGCAAGGATTGGCAGTCACCAAGGTTTATCGCATTTTTCAAATCAAACAGGAACCTGTCTTCAAATCCTTCATTATGAAAAATATCCAAAAACATCAGGAGTTTACGAACTTCTTCAAAAATTCTCTATATAAGCTTTTATCAAATAGTATATACGGCAAGCTTTTGTTCAATCCGCTCAACAGAAGTCTAGACGCAAGGTCGTGTGTACAACCGACAAGTTCCAAAAACACGCTGCGAACCCCCTCCTGTACAACTGCAACGACATCAGCCCCGAAACAGTCATCATGATCATAGAGCAAAAAAATATACGATTGGTTCACCCACTCCAAGTTGGATTTTACGTGCTTGAGAAAGCTAAAGCAAAAATCGACAGCTTATTTTATGACATGCTGAAACCCAAAACGGTGACACAGTCTCGCTCATCTACTCGGACACAGACTCGTTGTTGCTCCAGTTCGAAGGTGGGGCCGACATTGAGACGGATATTGCGTAAACCTTCCCTGGCTGAATACATGCAGTTCTCCAACTACCCCCAAAATTAAACCTTCTATCATGAAACAAAGAAAGGACAGCTGGGACTACTGATAAGCGAAACAGCCAACGACTACCCGAGAAAAAAAAAAATGATTGCAACCAAAGTGTTGCAGTATGTTACTTGAGTCCGACGCCACAAAATCAGCTGTAAAGGGTGTCAATTGCCAGACACAAGCAAAAATCGAACATGAATAATACAGACATCTATAACCAGAAAGCATAAACACACTCTGAGACCATGCACAACATTCGCTTACAAGCATGCCAGCTTCAAACTGTGCGCACTAATAAAAATCTCCTCAGTAAGTTTGAAAATAAGCGCTACTATGTGGACGCGTGCACAACTCTTGCCTTTAGCCATCCAAACATCCCCAAAAAATCCATTGAAGCTGAACCTACCGTCACTAAAAAGAGGTAGCGATGTGTCGTGGATGATGATGTCGATGTAAACATGGATTCAATTTGGAAGAAACGTAAGCCGGGTGAGGTCGTCTTTGTCGAGTACACTCATGTGAATGACGAAAGCACATCCGCGTCTTCAGGTTTTATTCATTAAATGTTCCTAATATGTTGTGAATATGTACATATGTAAATAACTAAATATAAACTTGAACATGTATGTTGCATTGTCTAACTAGTTAAAGTATATATTGATGTCTATAAGCGGTTTGTTGTCAGAATGACGTAAGACTCAGTGCAGGATGCAGGAACCGTAGGACTTTTTTGTCTAAGTCGCATCGCTGGGCAGTAGCTAATTTTACCAAACAACACATCTTCAAGTTTTACGAACAACATTCATCCAGGAATACAGCTACAGTGAGAGTGGAGCGTAGGACTTGTAGAAGTATTCTATAATGACTGGTTCAAAATAAAAAAAAGCACGATGAACAGTACAACATTGTATTCTACGTAGACTATTTTAGTGATAAAGACGAAAAATTCGAGCATGAAACTGCTTTGTTTGTTTCTAGCGAGAATATCTCAAGCAATACATTGGAAAAACACTTCTTCGAGCTAGAAATCGATATCAGAAAAGTCTGTTATGGAAACGAATCGTTAGAGATGAAGGAAAATTGTTTGAATATGATACCCACACGACGCATAAAGTTCAATGCCTTTATTCTACAAATCATGTCGCAATTCAAATATACTGAAGCTACGGTGAATTGGAACTTTGTTGGAGATAGATCGGCTGATTTATTGGGTGGAGCGATGTGTAAATACAATTTTGGTGAAGGTGCCGTAGGAGAAAAAATGTCCTTTATGAAGAATAATGTACGCTACATAAACTTTTACTGAGATATCGTTTCACGCAGTTTCATGGGTGAGCAAGCAATTCCATATTCGTGATGTTATTCCAATTAATAAATCTTAATTAATCACGCGTGCACATGTCAAATATAAGAAATTACAGAGTAGTCATATTGACTCCATTTCCATCTATCTACGAGATGGTGTTGGTGGTATCATGCCGTTCAAGTATTGTGGACGAGCCTATGCGTATTGCCTTTTAAAGGAAGTTAGAGCCATATAAATATGACGCTGGATATAGAAAAGGTCATTTGGTAACTAGCAATCGTGAGGGTGGTATATGCATATCCGTCCTCTAAACAATACGATTGCTTTATTCGCGAAACGTGACAAAATACCCCGTGGAAGTTTACGTGATATTGACAGATTCACAAGTCCGATATCGTACCAGAGGGGTAGCGGTTTCATCTCAACCATAGACAGTCTTGTAAGACGTACATTGCCTTTTCTTCGAAAAACTGTACTGCCTGCAGCTGCCGATATGGCTCGAAACGTGGCATGCAATTACTTGGAGCAGAAAGATATGCGAAAATCAGCTATGAAACATGGGATTGCTACACTCATGAATGTTGTTAAGCAAGCCAAGGTTGGGGGCATGGGGGCAAAAAAAGAAGCAATAAAACGTAAATCTAAGAAGAACCGTGAAAGAAATATGGAGTCGTGTCGTTCATTATTTAATTTTTGATAAATAACACTGTCCATGCACCATTAACGTTATTTTTGGGTGAGGTTCTATACCGACAACGTGCTTTGCGGATGTTCTCTCAACATGACAGGGCTAGAAGCCTCCATGGAAAACTATGATAGGGCATAATTGATATGTTTCCCTCAGTCAACAAGAAATATTTAATTGAATCAAGTATCGAGTCGAAATTTGGAAGAAATTATCTAAGTACAAACAGCAAGCAGCCTGTATGATGGTAGAATTGCCGATCCTTTTATAGAATTTCCTATTCCCGGGTCCGATAATGAAATGCTCGACTTGAGCTCGTTAACTGTAGAAGTGAAAATCCGTGTTAGAAATGCAGATGGGAGCGCGTTGGCCGCCACAGCACATGTTACAATCGTTGACGGATTTTTTTATCGCAATTTCCAAAGTCACTCTCTATTCCTAAATGGTGTTCAATGCGACAGAAACAGTTTTACAGGAGTGCTAACTAATCTGAACGCCTATACATCCATGAAAAGCTCTGATCTAAATAATAAAGGATGGAACATGATATATCACTTCAAACTACCATTCCATATACCATCGAAGCAGCGAATTTTGCTAATTAAAACGATAATGAGGCTCGGATAACAGAAAGTGTACGTCGTGGTATAGATATGATTGGACCATTAAGTTTCGATGTAGCCGGTAGCAATGGTTATCTAATGGATAATGTCAGCTTATATATACGATTGGAGCTGGCAAAACCAAGTACCGTTCTTCTAACGCATGACTATGAAGGATGCATCTATTTAGTTGATTTATGCAAATAATAGGTCTTAAGGACACGTAATAGCTCACATCTCATCACAAGACAAATTTCCCTGCAGGAAGAACTATATTTGTTAGAGATACAAGGCTAACCGACTCTGAAGATGTTATTAACCTAGAAAAAGTGCAAACATACGTATAACAGTGAATTGCAAAACTCCACCCACAACGAATAAGATCTTGTTCCTGGTAGGTTATACTCTCGTTGTCATTCAAATAAATTCGGCAAGGAGGTTATTCCCCAACTACCTACAGTGAACACGGATAATAATAAAATTGAAAATATATCCAGGAGCGATCCAATTATGAAACGTGCCTACATAGGGTGTTTTGCTGAAAACAGAATGCCCATGCATCCAATGAACAGCTACATGATTGTTAACAGCGAAAGTAATTCTCATAAAATGGGTCATTGGATCCTGATATTCAAAAACGATAACAAACACTACTGGTTTGATTTGTTTGGGTTTAAACCAAAAAATATATGGAGGATATATAGCATCGTATTATAATACTCATGCCAAAATACAACTTGTACAACAGAAACCGATCCAAAGTGATAAATTCTTGATATGTAGAGCTTACTACCTCTACTTTGCGTATTATCTATGTCAAAATATAGCAGTTTAAAAGATGATTGAGCGGTTCTCCAACAGTGAACGACGTAGAAATTATACCAAGGTTGAAAGATTCCTCATGAACGTGTCCGGAAATCAACATTCGTGCAAGCAGAATATGTGTGGGGTCTTATCCTTTAATACCGCGTCTAAATTGATAGGTAACTGTTTGACTTATTACCAATAAAATTATCTTACAAGTGTATGTTAGTATTATCCCTAAGCACTAAGAGGACTAGCATTGAAAATGCAGATATGCAACATGACATGCAATGAATTGCGATAAAGTTTGCCTAGCATTGAAAATAGGATAAGAAATACCAACGGTAACCTATATGTAATTAAATATATGTATACAAACTATTTATATGACCTATTAACATATATTAATATAACTTATTAGCAGATAAAGGCCTTATGAATAATCCAAAAATTGTCCGTCCGTTCGTCCACCCCTTCCGCTCGCTGAAACCAGTTCCGAACCCGCCCGCCTGATTCCGGTCAACTCCCCCACCGCTAATTAAGCCCTATCATATTCCTCCACTTGCGTTTCGCAGCGTTATTAACTACTACTGATGCTTAGTGCAATTTTCAAGTATTTACCTCAGTTCTAGGTTCGACGGAGGCTTACATCTCTCTACCTGGGCCATGGCTGCACTTATACACGACAATTCATGTGATGATAACCTCTTGAACAGGGCAGCGTTTTGAGTGATGAACCGATGGGCAAATTTTGCGTCATTTTTTTAGAGCACGTAGAGGTAACGTAGGAGCTTTTCATGTTTCCGGCAGTCTGTTCCCAACGATCAGGTTATATGTGGCTCGAACTAGTCAATAAGTATGCTTTACCAAGAATGCGTCACATGACTGATCCTTTGAACAACCCTTCAAGCTAAACGATGATAATTAAAAATTCTCTCCAATCATCAACTCTGCAGCCACGGTGCGACTTGTTTTAAAGCCTTTTAATGTAAGCTTTGGAGCTAACTGAAGAATGTAACTCTCCATTTGATCGATCAAACATATCCAACAACGTCCATTCTAACCAAGATTAAAGTCTTAGAAACTTGGTTCTGCGGATGGAGAACAACTTGATCAAGATGGAAGATGTTATATTAACACTTCTCTTATGAATGTGAAATTATTCCATGTTCAAGATTGAGATGATCTGTTACACATCTTGCTAACGATTCCTACTTATTTTCAACAACTAATAGACCTGAAAGAGGAGACTCGAATGATGTTTCTGTTGAAAATGTAACTGATCCCGACAATTTGTACCGGACTAGTACATAGCTCTGGTGAAATATCAGCGTGTTCCGAATATTTTCTGTATGTTTTAGATCAAAATGAGTTCTGATGACACTCCAATATGCCTTCAAAGATTTCATCAATCTTATTTTTAGGTAAAAGATGATCGGGAGTATTAGCGCGCCAAGTTCTGTCAGGGAATTGACACTGATTTTTGTTTAGAGATTCAAGAATGGATAACAGAATTCTATTCAACTTATTAAAACAAAATTCGTCAACTGGTCATGTATTATCTAACGTAAATGTATTATTTTACTATTTGTTTACCTGACTCAGGAATCTGCATATGGGAGTATGATAAATTAGTATTTGTTCCGGTGGATATAGTTACCAGTAACCATTGAAACGTTTTCCTCAACAGGAGCGTTGGTGATGTGAGATGGTAGAAGCTCGGAACAAATCCATTTTTTTTTGCACAAACAAGTTATTAGGACCGTATTGTTGAAGACGTTTTTGATTGATGTTTTCTTATAGGTTAGTTCTGTTAAATCAATTATTTTCTTGGAATTGTGTCGTCAACCGTTGAAGGCAATCTAACAATCACCCTATTTTTTGCATGCTAAATGCAAATGCTACCATTGTTTTAACTGTTTAACTGTTTCCATGGACCAATAAATAATAGCTATGG
>SDVV010031850.1:0-11501 GCA_016164225.1 Gammarus roeselii
TCACCTGCATGACACCTCACCTGCATGACACCTCACCTGCATGACACCTCGCCTACATGACACCTCACCTGCATAACACCTTGCCTACATGAAACCTCACCTGCATGACACATCACCTGCATGACACCTCACCTGCATGACATCTCGCCTGCATGACACCTCACCTGCACGACACCTCGCCTGCATGACACCTCACCTGCATGACATCTCACCTGCATGTCACCTCACCTGCATGAAACCTCGCCTACGTGACACCTCACCTGCATGACACCTCACCTGCATGACACCTCACCTACATGACACCTCACCTGCATGACACCTCACCTGCATGACACCTCACCTACATGACACCTCACCTGCATGACACCTCACCTACATGACACCTCACCTACATGACACCTCGCCTACATGACACCTCACCTACATGACACCTCTTCTACATGACACCTCACCTACATGAAACCTCAACTACATGACACCTCACCTGCATGACACCTCACCTGCATGACACCTCACCTGCATGACACCTCACCTACATGACACCTCACCTACAAACACTTCACCTACATGACACTTCACCTAAATGAAACCTCACCTGCATGACACCTCACATGCATGACACCTCACCTGCATGCCACCTCACCTACATGACACCTCACCTGCATGACACCTCACCTGTATGACACCTCACCTGCATGACACCTCACCTACATGACACCTCACCTACATGACACCTCATCTGCATGACACCTCACCTGCATGACAACTCACCTGCATGACACCTCCCCTGCAAGACACCTCACCCACTTGACACCTCACCTGCACGACACCTCACCTACATGACACCTCACCTGCATGACACCTCACCTGCATGATACCTCACCTGCATGACAGCTCACCTGCATGACACCTCACCTGCATGACACCTCACCTACATGACACCTGGCCGACAAACAGCCATCGTTTCACTGCCATGCAGGTACGAACACCCCCTCATCGTCATTGCTAAGATTGTTACCACAACAATTAGCTGCATGGCACCCTTCGTTCGCCACGCTTGATATGAAATTCAGATCATCTGTGTAAAATAAAACCGTCGAATAAAAAATCATGAAATAAAACCGACGAATAACAAATCATGAAATAAAACCGACGAATAACAAATCATAAAATGAAACTGACGAATAACAAATACTTGTCAAGGTAAAATATTTACATAAAGATAAGGTTGGGGAGAAAATTTTTCTCTATATCCCACTAAGCGATGAACACAGTTCTGGGACATTCACTATTATCCATGGCTCCATATGTCAGAACAGATATAATATGTTATGTTGGAGTATTGATTTAAATAAAAATATGTGAAATACTTGATATCAACAGATATTTACTTAATCATGACAATTGACTTGCTTCAACTTTTATTTATTGCGATAAATTAGCATGGAAAATGCCCAACAGGAGTTTGTTCGTAACATTACTCAAACAACGTTTAACACACGATGACGAAAAATTGCGAAACTAACTGCATAGTTGGAAATACTTCAAGGAGACATAGAAATGTGGTGTAATAATAAAGGTCTCTACGCGAACTGGAAAACAGGACATTGAAGTATTTGGAGGGAAAAAATGAATGTGAGGATTCAAAAATGAAACTGACGAATAATAAATAGTTGACAAGGTAAATTGCACAACAAAATTAAGAAACTAAATTATAATTTAAAAAATTCTGCCCGTAAAACCAACGCTTTTTTACATCCAAGATGCACAACTGATAGGAGAGCGTCTTCTTCTGTAGGATTCTACTGATTGCTTCAATGGAAATATCTCTGTTTCCGTACCATGGCCCTCTTTGAAACCAAACTGACAAATACGGTTTAAATTTGGCAGGAATGACCTGCTCCAGGACTTTAGAGATTGAGGTAGCAATTGAAATAACACGGTATTATTTTTGTTTGATGGTTTCTTCGTTTTACATTCTGAAAGCGGGATAATAATTAAAAACATTATACCTATGAGCAACCTCTTGGCCGGTATGCGGCCAGAAAGGAAGAGAGCTAACACTGTAATCGACTTGTGTGTGGCATGGTATTCACCTCTCTAGGAATGTCAGAACTTTCAACTGCCATGGTGTTTATTTTTCCTCTTAGAATGGCCCTAGCCTCGGCCACACTGAGCGTTTTATTAACAACAGGAATGTTTGCCAATGGTCCCTTGAACCCACTCACCATTCAATTTGTGACAACACAATATGCAGTATCACAAAAGTGCTCTTCCCAACCACAGTCAATGTGATTAGTATTTTGTGATTAGTACCTTTGCCAGTAACTCCAACTGTTTTTTCTTAACACAAATACCCTTTGAAAACATGCGTTGACCATTCCCAAAGCTAATTCGAGTTGACCCATCAAGGTTTTCCAACACCATTTCACAGAACACAGCTTCCTTGATAGCCTTATTCAATTCCTTTTCCCGTTCATTACCTCCGCGGACATTGAACAGTCTCTTGATTTCCAAAACTCATCGACCATCAATCAAAATACACTGTCATATGTAGTTAAAACAAAATTCAGGATAACTGCGAGTGTTAGTGTCGCGTGGTATTGAAGGTTGTTGACGCTGTGTTCTGGTTGTACTGATTGGCAGA
Organism: Gammarus roeselii; assembly: GCA_016164225.1. Taxonomy (NCBI): domain Eukaryota; kingdom Metazoa; phylum Arthropoda; class Malacostraca; order Amphipoda; family Gammaridae; genus Gammarus; species Gammarus roeselii. Next base: position 2,648 of record SDVV010031850.1, read on the forward strand.
ACAGGCGTTGACGTCACATGAGCCAATCATAAATAAAATTCAAAATAAATACTACTCCCATTCCTTGCACGAAAGCACAACCTTCCCAGAGCTGATGTGAGACGTTCTGATAACATAAGGTCGTTTATTATGGTAACTATGCCACGAGATACTGCTAAAGGCCGCGGTATATCATGCCGCGCCTTTACAGGCATCGCCGTGGCCATGCATGCTCTCCTTAGAGGTGGTGGAATAACTTCTTCCTAACACCGTTTTTTTTCAAGTTTTTCCATGTTCGTCATTTAATTGAGCCTTGTATCTGATAGGGAAATTTAGCTTTGGCGTAACCATGATACCACGGTTTTTAGCCTTAACTGTTTGAGAGAGGTTACCTCACTGACAGTACGAGAGTGTGAGCATGTCCACCAAGGAGACTAATTCTAATCTTAATTCCTCTGTGATGTCCACGGTGATGCCTGCAGAGACGGCCTGATTTGTCGCGGACTTAACAAAGCCCATATAAACATCGACTGAATGGTTATCGTGAACATTTACAGTTCTGATGAACACAGTCAATGGAGAACATCCTAATGACTGATGCAAGAAGCATTGCAATTTTGTGATCAGTTGAATTCAACATGCAAATAAAGCATTGTTGAGAACACCTGAACGACACACAGCTGTTAATTAGATATCAACTTATGCTTGCAATTCTACGTGTGAAATACAACGACTTTAAAATATAGTTTTTTTCACAATCAAGTTCATAGTTTGAAAGGTCAGTACAACATTTTTACCAAATCGTACACAATTTTCGTTGCTATCGAATGAACTTGAATTCAAGAGACTTATTTTGTACCACACATTCTGTACATTAAAACAAATTTAATAACGTTATTTTCTTTATTGTTTAGTCAGAAAACAATAAAGGAACTACTCCTACTGCTCAGCTTTATTTTGAAAATAACGGCTCCAAGGTAGCAACACAAACGGGTTTCAGGTGAGATATGTTACCGCATCTCGAAGTATTCGATCTATTGTCGCTAAATTTAAGAAAATTGTCTCCATTAAGGACGACAGAGTCCTGGTAAATCGCGGGCCGAAAGAAGAATAGACAACATCGAAACTCTTAGGGAAGATGTCGCTCGTACGCAACAGAAATCCATACCACGGCGTTCGGACGAGCTTCAAATTTCTAACAAAACTTTGTGGCGTATGTTGAAAAATGGATAAAGTCATGTCCGTGTATGACTCAGCTTGTGCAGAAGATTGGTCCAAACAACTGGGAGGAAAGGCAACATTATGCCTTGCTATTGATTGGTATATTTCAAGAGGATGATGACTGATGGCAATTTCTTCGGCGATGATGACTGATGAAGCACAAATCCGCCTAATTTGTTTTTCTTAACAACCCGAAAATTCTACAGAAAAGGAATTGCATCCACTGTATTTTGCGTAATTATGCTTGCCCGTAAAATTGGTCCTCATTTATTTTAAAATTCGCCAGCAATTACAAGGACAGTTATTGGAAAAAGAGGCCGACACATCTTTACCTGATCTTTAATTGAAGCACCCCGCCTCCTGCCACGATCCCCGCCCCGAGGTCAGAACAAGGAACCAAAGTTGCAGGGCACAGGGAGAGCAGGAGAGCACGAGAAGCAAGCAAGGCATGCTCCAGTCACAAAGTGCCGCCACTAGACACACGAAATGGCAGGAGAAGACAATGCGACCGAAAGTGTGCATGCCAGTCACAAGAAGAAAAACAAATAAGAATAGCAAATGCGGTGAAACCTAATAAGATAAAACTTATAATGAAACCAGGCAACAACAGGGAAAAACATAAATACTTTATTTATCGGTACACAATACAACAAATATACGGTATATATATACATTCCCAACAAATGCACAAAACCAAATGAGATCAACAAGCTATCTAGAAGGAGACCTTAGTTCATACCAGTCACCAAATTGACTATATAAAAAGAAAACTTCAGTCAGTCATAATAAAAAATAGAATGTGTGAAATTGATGACAGAAGACCACTTTTGAAACCAGAAAGTGTAGGAGCACGAACAACATCAGACGGGAGAGAACTCAAAAACGCTACTCTTCTACATTTAAAAAAACGCTTTCTCACTTCCGATGTGCATCGTGGAGAATGAAGTTTCAGCCCGTGGCCGCGGGTACAAGCATCAGGAGCAGCGGTGAACATTCCTAACAATCCCACATCAACACTGCGTCCAACATAATCAACAGACAAAGCTTTGTTATTATTTAATGAGATCGGATCTTACCAGCCTTCCATAAATTGGAACAAATTTTCAATTGACAGGCGATTTGCTTAAGACATATCGGCAAGTCTACTAACCTTCTAAGTCCAACGACGCTGAACAAATTCTAGCATCCTGAGATCAGCAATAAACTTCAAATTCCAAACACAGTACAGGGCGGATATGAGACACAGAAAGGGATACCATCAAGTCTGGACTCCTGTTAAGAGTGGACCTCAGTAAGTTATTAGCAGACCTGATGCTTTCCGTACCACAGCAGGAATAGGATTATGAAATTTCAACTTGCAATCAACAATGACACCACGGTCTCTATGAGACTACAAATGACAAAGGATTAACACCCAAATTATACTGAACCATATCACCCAGGTTCAGCCAATCAAAGTTTCCACGGAAAGAAACGCAACACTACACACTTGCTGCTGGCATTGATCTTCAGGTTTTAAGAAGAGGCCACATCATGGATTTGGTTTAAATCACGCTGCATTTAAATCCCACATGCTCCATATTTTCATATGAATTGATGTCGGTCATATGTTGTGGTTTGAACAGGATGAAGCAACCCAGTTCACATTTATCGCCTTCACATGCAAGGATTATCAATGACATCCCCAAACTAATGCGAACCATTACCGGAGGTTATTAGGAGAAGCGATGGAGGATTATATGAAAGATGTCCGCCCTCTGATGGTAATGAATTTTAAAATTGCGGTTCATTTCCACCATGATATTGTCCATTAGAAGAAACACATGATAAAGATCACCATGAGTTGCGAGAGCTATTGAGAATGGTTTAGAGTGCGCCCGATGTGTACTAAAAAAATTAGTCAAGAAAATGCTCAGAGTTTTCTTATAAAGTTTCCTCCTTGGTTAAACTGAAGTAAACCATAGTTATTATTCAATACTCACATGTTACTTTTCATTATTTGTTTGGAATGTTGAATTATTAGGCAACTCAGTTTTGAACAGTGGAATGTGTCTGAGAACGTTTCTAAATATAATCCGTTTCAATAATTGTTTAATGTTAAAACCCGGAAAACGTTATGAAAGACACTCTGGATATTAATCGATAATTCAGTCCTGAAATTCCGTCTCTAACCCACAGATTGCATTTTCTCCGTCAGAGGGCGGACACACTCTAATCTTCCAATAGCTGTGTGGCAAGTTCCCGTCCGCATTTCAAGATGGGTTATCTCCGTCACGGGCACTCTCCGATCTCAGTGCAGGATTTTCTCCGTCAAATCAGTCACTTAGTTTAGAGTAGAAGTGGCGGAGTTAGTTCCGCGATAACATTGCATACAGTTGGATAATCGTCAACCATCCTGATCTTCCCGTAATAATCCTGAGATAACCCATCTACAAATGCGGACTTGAACTTGCCACACAGCTATTGAAACTTTGGAGGCGCCGAATGAACTGTTTTGACCATAACATCATCTCCCGTCCAGCTGCACTCGCTTGTTAACCAAGACCACCGGAGCTAACTGCTCCAAGCTATTGTCTCTGCGGATATCTGTACGAAAGAATCTACTTCAATAAGCCGGAAATTTTGGAAGATTTGAAGGAAAACATAAAACGAAAGATTTGTGCTGTTCATTTTGCGATGCAATGTTCCGTGATGGACAATGCTTTTGAAAGAGCTCGCTCGTGTGTTGTTGTTGAAGAACGATACCTAAAATATGTCATTTTCCACAGTTAGTTTATCTAAAATTCCTAATTTTTGAGCTTTAGATTGGTGTCAATGAAATATGTGTCCACTTTCTTCAAAGCATTTTATTCACCGTTAAATCTAAGAACATATTCGTGAAAACCTCTGTAAATCGCATGGAAAGTTATACAAAATTGATTCAGATGAAATAAGGTTGCCATGCGGCTTTTTACTGAACCAACTCTACGTTTTGTAAAATGCCCTATAAAATGACCATGCGAACAATTGTCATGGTAGAGAAAACTCCTAATTCTATATTTTTTACAATGTCGCCGACCACCTAGGGGCGAGGGCTGCCGGGGGCTGGATGGTTCTTACACTGAGACCTAAGTCGTCGATTTGCAACATGTGTAAGCATTTTAAAAGGTTAGAGAGTTTCAATCGTGAGCGCAACATATGTTGACCTTCTCCAATGGAAAAGTGTTCCAATCGTGAACTCATTTTGAAGACAGCTTATTCAAATTCAAATCTGACGGGTATCAACAAATTTATTTAGAAAAAAAAAATTACACTTAACGTGTATCGAACATTTTCAATTTTTTTCCTTCATATCGTTGGATTTATCAATTTCAACTCTATACAATCCTTCGCCTCTACATCAATGAAGATGCTACAATGTTACAATCAATGGTACTCTGAATGACCTGAGCAATCGTCGCGATGCAATTTGAGAAAATGCTACCACTGACCGGGCATTCTAGTGCCCGTAAAGTCAACGCGGACACAACATAGATCATTAATAATGAATAAAGTATAATGTGATCATGAAACCGTTTGCACAGCCATGCAGGCGATGTAGGCACCTGCTAAATTCGTTGTTTGCGATTGTAGGTTTTCTTCTTGTGACCCTCAGAATGTCTCGGCCCCACAACTGCTGTTGAATATTTCATGTCAATTGTAATAGGAACTCAGACTAAACACACCTAGCTTTGAAATTGATTATTGATTGGCGTCACGAATAACAAGGTACCCTTGATTATTGTCACGCACGGTTTAAAATGTGAAGCATACCAGCACGAATCATGTACATGATGTATGTTGGGGCGTGTGACCCAATACGCTTTACGAGCTTATAGTTTCAGTGTTAGCTCTGGTAATAAAAACATACCGTACAGTAACATACAGTAGTATTACGAAACAAATGTTCATACAATATATCTACGTATATGTTTGTACCATTTGGATATGATGAGTGTCATGAACTACACGTGTAAAAACTTGCAATAAATGAATATGAAACAGAGTTAATGGTACATTTAAAGTTTGGGTATTCCATGACCACGTTATCATCTTCGTCCATGGTTTCTTGCTGCATCGACTCACATGGTGAATTGTTTTCAACAGCTTAGATGGATAATTGCTTCGTGGACCACAGCGAGGTTATGACCCTTACAATCATCAGTCTTTATGAGTGACGAATAGATCTTATGTCGGGCTACCCTATCACGTACGTCTTGTGGGGCCTACGTCTAGAAAAAATATTATGGTCAGCAAAAAATACCCTTGCCGGTCACAAATGAATCGTATGTTGAACTGCTTGACTATCTTGTTCACGTAATTGTTCGAGATAACTTTGACGGGTCATAAACGCATCACACTAACCTCTGCAACTTACGAGCCCCTGGTAATTGCATTTTGCATGTCAACCATTTCTTTGATATTAAATTATTTTAAGAAATCGCAAATGTCCTTTGCCGTCTTGATGTTCCTCACCGCGATGGTGTCCCTCACTGCATTGACGCCTTTGCCGCATTGGCGCACCTCGCCGCATTGGTGTCCCTTGCCGATGACGCCCTCGCCGCACAGGCGTTCCTCTCTGCATATACGCGGTCTCCGCATTGGCGTCCCTTGCCGCATTGATGCCTTCTGTGCATTGACACCCACTCTCTATTGACGCTCTCTCTGCACAGGCGTCCCTTGTCGCATTAGCGTCCCTGGCCTCATTGACGCCCTCTCTGCATTAACGTCCTCTGTTCGAACGTCACTCTCCGCATTGGCGTCGCTCGCCGCATTGGTTAACCTGAGCTCAGTGACGTCACTCTCCGCATTGGCGTACCTCGCCGCATTGGTATCCCTTGCCGATGACGCCCTTATCGCATAGGCGTCCACTCGCAGCAATGGTTTCTAGCTCAGCATTTACACCGTCTCCGCATTGGCGTCCCTTGCCGCATTGGTGTCCCTGGCCCCACTGACGCCTTCTCTGCATTGACGTCCACTCTGCATTGACGCCCTCTCTGCATTGATGCTCTCTCAATATTGCCGTCCCTTGTCGCATTGGAGTCCCTGGTCTCATTGACATCCCTCGCTGCATTGGAGTCCCTGGCCTCATCAACGTCCCTCGTCGCAGCGGAGTCCTTGGCCTCATTGACGTTCGTCTCCACATTGGAGTCCCTGGCCTAATGGACGTCCCTCGCCCCTTTGCACGTTAGTATATCTCTTTTGCCTTGTTTGGTTCACTTGAGGCTCAACAGAGGAATATAAAACAAATTACATGCCGCAATAATTTTCCCCCTCATCTGTATGAATGATTGGCAAAATTTTAAGCCTTATGCTAGATACAAAACACTGAAGCTCTATCTTTATTGCTGAATGTTACACTACTTTCATAATCAGCGTAATGAATTTGATTGGTCACAATTTTATTCGTTCATTGATGAACTGTGTTTGCTTTAATAACCTTTTCGATAACGAGCCGTAAAAAATAGTTGGTACTGCAAGCATCATCATGAAGTGAGATACATAAATAAAATTGAGTTGACGGTTTTGTAACCGAACCCTAGGTATTATAATTCGATTATTACCGACCGTCGATGATTCTCAAAATTATCAACATCGCCTGTTGTTGCTTTTTAACATTCAAATGTGGTTTTAGATCTGAAAATACATTTGTCTAATTTAAATTCAGTCATCGAACGCTACCATCACATAATGCAAGAATAATATCATAATTTTTTTGGAGAATCTCACGTGAGCGTTAACCTAATACGTAATACGCTAAAGGTGGTGCATATCGTTCGGCAATAGCAGGATTTCCGAAACTCAACAAAGTCTGTTCAATTATAAACTTTGTCATCCTGTTAAATTCAAGTAATGCATCTCCTTAAAGTTTTGATTTAATAAAAAAGTCGGAACGAGCTGATAATCCGTGAAGCAGATACAAAAGTTGTGCCGTTTATAGTAAACTGGGCTCTTGTGAAGAAAATTCGATCTATAAAAAAATTGTCCAGGCCAATCTGCAACTTCTAACATTTCCGACTTCTGGGTGTATTTTATTTCACAGCCATAGGAACAATACTCTTCTGAGAGGCGACTTATTCGTGAAATCATGCAATCGTATGGTGCACCGTACGTATGGTGAAATCATGCAATCGTAACGATCTGTACCGTACGTATGGTGCAGCTTCAAAGATATTCGATCGTTTTCAAATGAAACTACTTTTGTCAAACAAGAGCTAAGTTTTTATTGATTCATTTAATTAGCACAGGCTTCACACGAGCATTCCAGGACCCCAGTTTAATGAACATCTGAGACAAAAATACCATAGAGACCGCAACGCACATCATAATTCACGATACAGCTCACGACACTGAATAATAACGGCCAGAGATAAGGATAAAAATGGTTGACCATTGAAGGTTCTGCTAAACCGGTCAGGAGAAGGATTTATTTAACGTACATGAATCATTTGATGCAATAGATGCCACAATTTACCTATTACCTATTACCTATTATATCGAGCTACTCTACAGGGAAGGAACGTCAATGAGTGACCCTGTACACTACAATAAGCAAAAATTATAGTCTTACACCAGATTCAAGACGGAGCAGCGGCTCAAACATCTAACTTGGTAATGAACAATTTATGTTAATGCTCCAATATAGACACTGAACAACACTAACAATACAAGTGGTGAGCGGTCACCTGTAGGCTGCTTTGTACGGCTGGTGAGAGGTCACCTGTAGGCTGCTTTGTACGGCTAGTGAGCGGTCACCTGTAGGCTGCTTTGTACGGCTGCTGAGCGGTCACCTGTAGGCTGCTTTGAACGGCTGGTGAGCGGTCACCTGTAGGCTGCTTTGTACGGCTAGTGAGCGGTCACCTGTAGGCTGCTTTGTACGGCTGGTGAGCGGTCACCTGTAGGCTGCGTTGTACGGATGGTGAGCGGTCACCTGTAGGCTGCTTTGTACGGCTGGTGAGCGGTCACCTGTAGGCTGCTTTGTACGGCTAGTGAGCGGTCACTTGTAGGCTGCTTTGTACGGCTGCTGAGCGGTCACCGATGGCCGACAACCATGCTGAAGCGCAATAAGTAAGCCAAGGGCCGAATGACCACAGATGCTCGAGGCCACTTTGATATGCCCTTATATGACCTCTATCTAATAGGTACCCTAATCACATTGGCAAGATGGGCACCTGGCCTCCACCCCACCAACAGCATCCACATGTCATCGAGCCGACATGAAGAGCGCTAATGGAGGAAGCTTCCCTCCACCAATGTAAGGCCTGGCTTCAACCAACAACACCACACCCTGTTTACGTGAGGTCACGTTCTGTGGTAACAGATACGAACATTCACTTACGAAATGTACTCGTCTCAACCTAGAGCAATGCGAACCTTCTGAAGTTGACATGCGAGGATATGAGGCGAGTAGTTCAGAAGAACGGGGCGAGTAGCTATGAAGAACGGGCGAGTAGCTCAGAAGAACGAGGCGAGTAGCTCAAAAGAACGGGGCGAGTAGCTCAAAAGAACAGGGCGAGTAGGATGAGGGGATCAGCTCTGAACGACGGGGTGAGTAGCACAGAAGAACGGGCGAGTAGCTCAGAAGAACGAAGCGAGTAGCTCAAAAGAACGGGGCGAGTAGCTCAAAAGAACAGGG
>SDVV010031851.1:0-11500 GCA_016164225.1 Gammarus roeselii
CCACCCACCATGGTCTGTCATACCCACCATGGTCTGTCACACCCACCATGGTCTGTCACACCCACCATGGTCTGTCACACCCACCATGGTCTGTAATACCCACCATGGTCTGTCACACCCACCATGGTCTGTCACACCCACCATGGTCTGTCACACCCACCATGGTCTGTCACACCCACCATGGTCTGTCACACCCACCATGGTCTGTCACACCCACCATGGTCTGTCACACCCAACATGGTCTGTCACACCCACCATGGTCTGTCGCACCCACCATGGTCTGTAGCAACTTTGTACTCAATTTTTTGACAAAACCACTAATATCAACGTTATCTACAAAACGACCTAAATGTTTTATTTATAGTGTTTTTTTCTTCTAGCATGACCTCAGCCATGAGAAAGTTCTGTCACGCGATGTAACGGTTATGCAACCATTCCGCACCACAAGTACTTCTTAGTAGCGGTCCATACTGAGCGTGGCAGTGTTTGAGAACAAAAATACACATAACAGTTCATTTGATGCTCGATTTTCAGCTCTTGATCTCAATTTTTTTATTCCCGATTTCAGCTCATCTGATTCTTGATTACATGATCTTCATTTCCAGCTCTCTTGATTCAGGATTTCCAGGTCCTGTGATTCTTGATTTCCAGCTCTTTTGATTCATGATATCCAGTCTGGATCTGGTAATTGTCTTTGTCCGCAAAGTTCCCTTCGTTCTTTTGTCACTGTACCAAAGTTCTGCAGGCTGTGATGTTTGTAGACCTTTATCTAGCTCCCTTCTTCCTACCTCAATCAATCTCTGCTCTAGTGTGGCTTCTCTAATGACACAGACTTTTTGGGCCCCCAATCATTGCAGCCGCCGCCGGCAACACTTGGGATTGTTTCCCTTTAAAGCTGCACCGCCTCCGGGAGGGTGCGGGCCTCCGTCGTTCAAACGCAATTATTCAGAAGCCTGTCAGGAAGACGGCAGTTCTAACGATTAAGCAAAATACAGAAGCTAGAGACACGACTTGTCCAATTGGTTGAGGCATTCTTGAACAAGATACTTCGAAAACGTATCCATAACCGTATTGTGTCCGTCATTGGACTTCCGACTGATAAGTGAGGCCATGGCAGCAGAGATGCCATCTGGTGGAACCGTTGCAAAGAATCCAATCAACAAATTCCCCTATGGAATGGTGCTTTTGGTCTCATACTAGAAACTATGATCAACTTACGGTGCGTTGAGTGACGAACAATGATCGAGCTTGGTAATGTGTTTCAGGTTACGGTGTATACACTGCGTTCTTTATTTTTATAGTACGACTTGATCCTGGAATCGAAACAAGGGAAACGGACTCACACAAACAAGTCAACTGACCTCCAAATCACCCAATGAGATATCGCTGCCCCTTGAATGCTAGCTGTTTTTAGTCCCTGGTTATCGCCTTCACTTAAATGTTGTCAGTCTGGTGTAACAGGTTATCGCCCTCCCCTAAATGTTGGCTGTCCTCTGTCCCTGCTTATCGCCCTCATATAAATGTTGGCTGTCCTTTGTCCCTGCTTATCGCCCTCTCCTAAATGCTGGCTGTCCTTTGTCCCTGCTTATCGCCCTCCCCTAAATGTTGGCTGTCCTTTGTCCCTTCTTATTGCCCTCCCCTAAATGTTGGCTATCCATAGTCCCTGGCTATCGTCATCCTCTTAATGGTGTCTGGTGTCCCAGGTTATCGCTCTCGCAAAAATGTTGGCTGTCCTTTGTTCCTGCTTATCCCCCTCTCCCGAATGTTTGCTGCCTCAAGTCCCTGGTTGTCGCCCTCCCCTAAATGTTGGCTGTCCTTTGTCCCTGGTTGTCGCCCTCCCCTAAATGTGGGCTGTCCTTTGTCCCTGCTTATCGCCCTCCCCTAAATATTGGCTGTGCATAGTCCCTAGTTATCGCCTTCTCCTAAATGTTGTCAGTCTAGTAAACAAAGTTATCACCCTCCCCTTAATGTTGGCTGTCCTTTGTCCCTGGTTATCGCCTTTCCCTAAATGTTGTCGGTCCTCTGTCCCCGGTTATCGCCATTAGCTTAGTGTCGGCGATCCTGTGTCCCAGGTTATCGCCTTACCCGGCTGTGTCTGTCGGCTGTAAGTTAGATTATTCATTTTAATTCAAGCTAATTTATTCCAACTGTTTCATCGCGATAGTTCCTATTGGATGCCCTCCCTTGTATATTGCTGACGTCTTTTAAGATGAGACCAAGTAACAGATGGGCGTGCTTCCCTCTCAGCAGACCTTTACGCGCTCCCTCTGAAAAACTTTAAACCGAATGTAATTAGATACGGGAGTCCTATGATAGTCGTACGGCTGAGGCTCTACACGGCCGATGTTGTCGTTGGGAAAACCTTTTTATTTTTTATGCAAGTGATATCATGGTTTCCTGTTATCAATTATAGCCGCAGTCAATTCCTGAGGTTGTCGTACGACAATCGTGGAACTCTCTCTGTTATACGACAGTCGTTGACTTCCCTCAGATGCGCAAAAAGCGTGTTGATGATACCTCACCAATGGTTAACTTCAAGGATGTTGAATTGGTCACCTTAACCCTGCTTGCCATGCATTTCACTTCGTCACAAGGTAAAAAAATAATACTCGGTCCGCCTCACGTCTCGTAAAGTTTTATAACGATGCTGCTCGTGCTCTGTCCCTATAGGCGGATAGCGCACGAGCAGAGTTATTCGAAATCCGAATATCTCGGGTCATGGTTGACATAGTAATGAATTTAGGGCCCAAATGATTCGGATATGTTCTGTTGGAATAATTCATTCAAACTCGAACAATTTGAATGTTCTGTATCACATCTTTTATTCAGGATCTATACGACTTGGATCATCTGTATCACACCAATCAAATATGAACCCGAAATACTTACAGCATTTGTATCACATAGATTAATTCAGGTCTTGAATGATTCTGGACTCGTGTGTTACTGATGGGAATACAGGCCCCAACACCTGGGCACAGCTGGCAATACATTAGAACATACATGCGGTGCCCTGCTCGTGACTTACTTTATTAGCAAGTTTAGTGTTACTGATGGGAATACAGGCCCCAACACCTGGGCACAGCTGGCAATACATTAGAACATACATGCGGTGCCCTGCACACGACTAACTTTAGTAGCAAGTTTAGTGTTACTGATGGGAATACAGGCCCCAACACCTGGGCACAGCTGGCAATACATTAGAACATACATGCGGTGCCCTGCTCGTGACTTACTTTATTAGCAAGTTTAGTGTTACTGATGGGAATACAGGCCCCAACACCTGGGCACAGCTGGCAATACATTAGAACATACATGCGGTGCCCTGCACACGACTAACTTTAGTAGCAAGTTTAGTGTTACTGATGGGAATACAGGCCCCAACACCTGGGCACAGCTGGCAATACATTAGAACATACATGCGGTGCCCTGCTCGTGACTTACTTTATTAGCAAGTTTAGTGTTACTGATGGGAATACAGGCCCCAACACCTGGGCACAGCTGGCAATACATTAGAACATACATGCGGTGCCCTGCACGCGACTAACTTTAGTAGCAAGTTTAGCTGGACTTGGCCCTCGGGACTATGACCCGGAAGCACTGGAGCCGCAAAGGTCTTCCTCTCCGAGAGCTGGGATTGCTACTGTGGTGTTATTATCCAGTGCGTTCTTGGTTCGATCGATTGGAAAGTGAAGTGCAAAGGCTTCAAATAGCCTCTTTGCTTCACAATGTTCTATATTGCCAGCTGTGTATAATGTTATGTGTTGTCTACTATGAGGATGTCAGTTCGGTGCATCTCTTCCAACGAGAGTTGCGAATGTAAAATTAGGGTCTTGCAATAATTGTTTTTCATGCGTTAATATTTTTTTTCAATATTGGGCATTCCTTGTTTGAATGGTAATTATTAGACATCCCCTTTTCCCTGTGGCGGTGGTAACAAAACTTGACTATCTTATAGCCCTTGCGTGTCGTAAGAGGCGACATATAAGGGCGGAGCGAGGTTGCTGGGGATCCTTATTCCTTAAATTTAACCTTTTAATATCTTGATGAGAGGGGTAGGAGAAGTCCACGCCTCTCCAAACCCTATAGTTAGGGGCGCTGAATGCGCGTGATTGGACGCTGTAAAGAAAAGAGAGATTGGTGAGATGTTTGTGAGGAGGAAGTTTGATGTGTTGGCGCTGTGTGAGACTATGTTGAAAGGTAGGGGTGATAGAAAGTAGAGTGTGGCAAGTAAAAGAAAGTCGGACGTGAAGGAAGACTGGTCACAAGAAAGTGCTGTGTTGTTGTTGTTCAGTGATCGGTTACCTAAGACGGTTAGCGGAGTGGAAAGAAGTGGGTTCTAGGTGGATATGAGTAATGGTTAAGTTAGGTATGGAACGATGGGCTCTGGCGAATGCTTAAGGATCAGGTAGCGAGAGGAGTGTGCAAGATAGGGAGCTCTTTTGCATTTGTCTGAGCGAGTGTATCAGGAGTTTTAGAGAACACTACAACGTGGTATAGTGCCGAGAGACCAAACTGCAAAGGTTGGAAACGAAGCGGTGGAGATTTTGGGCGAGAGGTTTGGCATTTCAGGTATAAATGACCTGATTGGTTTGTGCATAAAGTGGAAGTAAGTGGTGGGAAGCAGCTTGCTCTGGAAGATAAGCGTCAACAAGTAAGCATGAGTAAAGATAACCCTTGTCACAGCGTTGTGAGGAGCGCTGATGAAAGTGTTGGAGAGGCTGTTAGATGCGCGGGTGTTCAGTGGTTGAGTGAGGTGGGTGGAGGATGTTTGTTCATTTACTTGTGGAAGAAAGATTGAGAATGGAGCAAGGGTGGAAGGGGAACAGAAGAATGGGAAGAGGAATAGAGGCGAGTGGGTTGAACGTGGCAAGCTGAGCTGAGGAGTTACAGCATGTAGGCGTTGAAGGAGGAATGCGACATTGTGTGCGGGCAAGGCATGAGGAATGCTGAAGAAGAATGCCTGACATCCAGAGATGCGGTGTTGTGATGTGCAAAAAAATGTGTCTTGTGTCCCTGTTTACAATGACGGTGACGCAGAAGAGGAGAGCTTTTGTGGAGTGGTTGCAGGCGAGGTTAGTGGTGTCTTCCTATGATAAATACAGAGAGAATGGCAAGGATGTGAAGCGTGTGGTGAGGAGAGCTGAAAGTGACGTAGAAGCTAGGTGGGAAAAATTATGAGGAAAACAGGAAGACGTTCTAGTAAGAGGTGAAGAGGGTGAGGAAGGGTGGACTGGGAAAGAGGAGTTGTTCATAAATGTTAACGACCGGATGTCGTGGTACGGTGATGATATTTACGTAATGAGTGGTTTGAGTATTTTGAGTTGTTGAATATTGAGGGTGTCATAGAAGCAGACATTGTTGCTGCGGGTAGTGGTGTACGGATGTCAGTTTGTGAGCATTTTTTTCTGAGTATTGTAAAGGAAAAGATGCAGGTGGCAGTAGAGGCAAGGAAAGCATAGAAAGCACCTGGTCTGGAGGAAGTTGCGGCGAGTGCCTGAAGAGTGGTGAATTAAATGTTATCGATTAGTTGGTGAGGTTACCTAATCTGTGTATTGTGTCGGACGTAGTGCCGATTAAGTAGTGCAGTGCTTGCATTGTTTCGCCGCATAAAGGCAGAGAAGGTACAAATTAATGCAGCAACTCAACAGGTATTAGTTCCTGCTTCATGGTGGGTAGTTAAGTTGCTAACGAAGAGGATTAGACGGTCCGGATGTTGCGGTCCGGAACCAAAGAGAGGGTTTCATGAGTGGGAAACTTCCTCAACCGTGCTCTACGAGAAGAGGGACTAGAGAGCAGAAGAGAGAAAGTTGTGTATATTGAGATGAAATATTTGAGAGGAATGGCCGGTGAGACGCAGAGAGATAAGATCAATAATGGGAATTTGAACGAGGATGGTGAGGAAGTTTGGGGCCGAAGTAGGTTCACGTGTTCTAAGGTGGGGTCGGATAAAACGAGTGATGGAAGCGGAGGGGAGTTGGCGTAGGCTCAGTGGAGAACCAAAAGCTGGTGGATGGGTGACGTGAAGCGGCATTCGGGAAAAAGATATCAGTGTGGAGGTAGCGAGAGAGCTTGCAAGGGAAGGCCTGAGTGGAGAACGATTTGGAATTAATCTGTTTTGACGCGGCTCTGATAAATGTTTCCGCCCTTTGGCTGTCTCGTTCAGATGGATGTGGGCGGAGGAGAGCCCGGCAACTACGACGAAACAGGTTTAGACCAGTGAAAGCGGTTGGGCCCTGCTGCTGAAAAGAATCTCTAACCCCACTCCTGACCCATAGTGTATATTCTGGGAAAGTGTTGGCATGTTTGCGTTTGTATCTATACGTATTATTTCAAATGTATATAGATAGTCATACAGAGCAGACTAACCTGCTTTGAAAAGATAAAAAGGAATATCGTATACAAAAATAATTTCAATAGTTCAAAATTTTACTACCTTGTTGAGACTTTTAAAAATGGCTTTAAATGATTCGCTGTCTTACAGTCAAATACAATTGGTTATCAGCCTATGCAGTGTTACCTGTCTATATTGTGTGGTCTGCCTATATAGTGTTGTCAGCCTATATAGTGTTGCCTGCCTGCCTATATAGTGTTGTCAGCCTATATAGTGTTGTCAGCCCATATAGTGTTGTCAGCCTTTATAGTATTGTCAGCCTATACAGTGTTATTAGCCTATATAGTGTTGTCAGCCTAAATAGTGTTACCAGCCTTTTTAATGTTGTCAGCCTGTATAGTGTTGTCAGCCTATATAGTGTTGTCAGTCTATATAGTGTTGTCAGCCTATATAGTGTTGTTAGCCTGTATAGTATTGTCAGCCTATATAGTGTTGTCAGCCTATATAGTGTTGTTAGCCTGTATAGTATTGTCAGCCTGTATAGTGTTGTCAACCTATATAGTGTTATCAGCTTATATAGTGCTATCAGCCTAAATAGTGAGTATTTCAAACCATTTTAGGTTCTCTATGTGCCCAGGCTGGTGATGTATGGCCCCAATTCTCAAAGGCCTTCGATTCGAATTGCTTCCCCACGCCTCTTTTTCAAAGCCGTTCCTCGAAGGCCTTCATCCAAAAATGTAATTATCTCGTCTTGGAAAATACTGCAATCTTTCTCCACAAAAAAGCGGCCGAGAGCCCTTGCATTGCAGAGCCTGCCAGGAATCTCAGGAGGCTGCTGGTAGGCTCTTTCTTAGTACAGCTTCTTTTCTTTGCACACGATCCCTTAGGCCAAAACGTTATTGGCTGATGCCTAATAAAGATGGCGTTGGCAGAACGACACATTGGGATGACACATATTTCCGTGGACACATGGGGAGGACACATATTCCTAGACACAAGAGGATGACACATATTTTCCTAGATTCACGGCGATGACACACATTTTCCTAGACACACGAGGACACATATTCCCCTAGACACACGGCGATAACACACATTTTCCTAGACACACGAGGAGGACACATATTCCCCTAGATACACGGGGATGACACACATTTTCCTAGACACACAAGAATGACACATATTTTCCTAGACACACGAGGATGACACACATTTTTCTAGACACACAAGGATGACAAATATTTTCTTAGACACACGAGGATGACACATATTTTCTTAGACACACGAGGAGGACACATATCTTCCTAGACACACGAGGATGACACATATTTTCCTAGACACACGGGGATGACACGCATTTTCCTACACACAAGAATGACACATATTTTCCTAGACACACGAGGATGACACATATTTTCCTAGACACACGAGGATGACACACATTTTTCTAGACACACAAGGATGACAAATATTTTCTTAGACACACGAGGATGACACATATTTTCTTAGACACACGAGGAGGACACATATCTTCCTAGACACACGAGGATGACACATATTTTCCTAGACACACGGGGATGACACGCATTTTCCTACACACAAGAATGACACATATTTTCCTAGACACACGAGGATGACACATATTTTCCTAGACACACGAGGATGACACACATTTTTCTAGACACACAAGGATGACAAATATTTTCTTAGACACACGAGGATGACACATATTTTCCTAGACACACGAGGATGACACATATTTTCCTAGACACACGAAGATGACACCTATTTTCCTAGACACACGAGGATGACACATATTTTCCTAGACACACGAGGATGACACATATTTCCCGAGACACACGAGGATGACATATTTTCCTAGACACACGAGGATGACACACATTTTCCTAGACACACGAAGATGACATATTTCCCTAGACACACGAGGATGACACACATTTCCCTAGACACACGAGGATGACATATTTCCCTAGACACACGAGGATGACACATATTTCCCGAGACACACGGGGATGACACATATTTCCCGAGACACACGAGGATGACATATTTCCTTAGGCATACGAGGATGACACACATTTCCCTAGACACACGAGGATGACATATTTCCCTAGACACACGAGGATGACATATTTCCCTAGACGCACGGGATTACACATTTTACACCGCGCGCCTTAACTGAACTCAATACCAATCGTATCTTCTAAATTGTTCCTTCTAAATTAGGATGTCTGACCTCTAAATCTCCTAAGATGCTCGGATAAGTGGATCATAGTGAAACACAAACAATATTCAAAACATTCACGTCAACACAGTCCGCCTTTATTGACGTTTTTTCCTCGAAGTCTCAGCACTGCATAAAAGGTTAACCTTATCGGCCATCTGATGATATTCCTACCGGTACAGTAACACACAATACGTGTTAACTTCATCGGCCATCTAATGATATTCCCCGCGAAACAGTAATGTTTTACAGGTGTTAACTTCATCGGTTATTATGCAGCCCCTACAGTTATTAGATAACATTTGAAGAGTGTTCTGCAGCCCCAACAGTTATCAGGTAACATTTGAAGGTTGTTCTTCAACCCCAACAGTTATGAGGTAACATTTGACGGTTGTTCTTCAACCCCAACAGTTATGAGGTAACATTTGATGGTTGTTCTTCAACCCCAACAGTTATCAGGTAACATTTGAAGGTTATTCTGCAGCCCCAACAGTTATCAGGTAACATTTGAAGGTTATTCTGCAGCCCCAACAGTTATTAGGTAATATTTGAAGGTTATTCTGCAGCCCAAACAGTTATTAAGTAACATTTGAAGGTTATTCTGCAGCTTAAACTGTTACTAGGTAACATTTAAAGGTTATTCTGCAGCCCCAACAGTTATTAGGTAACATTTGAAGGTTATTCTGCAGCCCCTACAGTTATTAGGTAACATTTGAAGGTTATTCTGCAGCCCCTACAGTTATTAGGTAACATTTGAAGGTTATTCTGCAGCCCCAACAGGTATTAGGTAACATTTAAAGGTTATTCTGCAGCCCCAACAGTTATTAAGTAATATTTGAAGGTTGTTCTGCAGCCCCAACAGTTATTAGGTAACATTTAAAGGTTATTCTGCAGCCCCAACAGTTATTAAGAAATATTTGAAGGTTATTCTGCAGCCCCAACAGGTATTAGGTAACATTTAAAGGTTATTCTGCACCCCCAACAGTTATTAGGTAACATTCGAAGGTTATTTTGCACCCCCTACAGTTATTTGGTAACATTTGAAGATAATTCTGCAGCTCCTACAGTTATTAGGTAACATGTGAAGTTCATTGTATGGGGAACAGTGTATGGATGGTCTTGCCGTCGGCCTCCCCCAGCATCTGGGGGCGGCCGTTGGTCTATAGGTAGAGAGATAAATACCCGCTTGGCTGCGATTGCTGTCTGGGAACGAAGTGATCAGTGATGGGGAGTAAAGGGATCAATGTTGAGGAGTAAAAACATCAATGTTGGGGAGTAAAGAAATCAATGTTGTGGAGTAAAAGGATTAATGTTGGGGAATATAGGAATCAATGTTGGGGAGTAAAGGGATCAATGTTGGGGAGTAAAGGCATCAATGTTGGGGAGTGTAGGCATCAGTGTTGGGGAGTAAAGGGATCAGTGTTGGGGAGTAAAGGAATCAGTGTTGGGGAGTGAAGGCATCAATGTAGGGGAGTGTAGGTATCAGTGTTGGGGAGTGAGGGATCAGTGTTAGGGAGTTAAGGCATCAATTGTAGAGAGTAAAGGGATCAATATTGGGGAATAAAGCGATCGATGCTGGGGAGTAAAAGGATCGATGTTGGGGAGTAACGGCATCAATGTTGGGAAGTAAAGACATCAATGTTGGGGAGTGCCATTTTGTTGGGGATTATTGGTATCATTGTTGAGGAGTAAATGAATCAATGTTGGAGAGTAAAGGGATCAATGTTGGGGAGTAAGGAGGACGACTGACTACCAATGGACGCTACCACGAGATAATATTAGCGTTTTATGCATAAACACGCAGACGTTTCCCGTAATCCGGAGGATGGATCCGGTTAGGTTAGCAATGCCACGTGTTGGCGTAAAAAGAATGCAAATAAAACCTTAAACTATGTCTTAATGACGCGTGTCCATGATGGGTCCGATAACCTTAATTTTAAATATTGTTATTATTATTGTTAGTATTATGATTATTCTTGTTATTATCATTATTATCATTATTATTATCATTATTATTATTTATTATTATTATTCTTATTAGTGGTGTGAGGTCCAATAACAGTCATTCACGGATTAACTGCTTAAGTGATGAATCATTGATGTGCGCCCTCCTCGGCTTATGGAAGGGGGCTGAGATGTTGCCGGGAATCATTGATGTGCGCCCTCCTCTGTTTAGGGAAGGCCTGAGATGTTGACGGGAATCATTGATGTGCGCCCTCCTCTGTTTATGGAAGGGGTAAGATGTTGACGGGAATCATTGATGTGCGCCCTCCTCTGTTTATGGAAGGGGTAAGATGTTGACGGGAATCATTGATGTGCGCCCTCCTCGGTTTATGGAAGGGGTAAGATGTTGACGGGAATCATTGATGTGCGCCCTCCTCGGTTTATGGAAGGGCTGAGATGTTGACGGGAATCATTGATGTGCACCCTCCTTGGTTAATAGTAGGGCTGAGATGCTGACGGGAAGTGGACGTTCAAGTTGTGTTTAAATTATAAAGATAATATTATTTGTTTTCTAAAAAATATCTAGGCTGACCTCGGCAGCATTGCTTGCATTGCTAGTAATATATGATTTTTAACGAAAAACAGTATCTTGGACATAAATTGAAGCTGAATGAAGCCGATCGTTAAACAAACGACTGGCATCGTTCTCTTAAACAAACGACAGGCGCCGATCGTTAAAAAAACGACAGGCGTCGTTCTCTCAAACAAACGACAGGCGGCGTTCTCTTAAACGACAGCGTGACCATCTATAACACGGTGCAACGAGTGCAGCGTGACCATCTATGACACGGTGCAACGAGTACAGCGTGACCATCTATGACACGGTGCAACGAGTACAGCGTGACCATCTATGACACGGTGCAACGAGTACAGCGTGACCATCTATGACACGGTGCAACGAGTACAGCGTGACCATC
>SDVV010031852.1:0-11500 GCA_016164225.1 Gammarus roeselii
CCCTCTAGTCTCGTTAGACGATCGTCAATTGTGCTTGGTTCTGCGGCGAAGACTTCTGCTTTCTGTTCAGAGAGGCCGGTTGCTTGGCTAAGCAGATTTAGTATTTCCTGGATGTTCTTGGTCAACTCATCGATGCGGCAGTCCCTTCGGTCGTTGTCCGCCGAGGTGGTGCTAGTCATCTTGGCGAGGCTGATGTTCTTGGCAGATGGAATCTGGGTATTTGATGTTCTGGAGGGGATGCTGGTCCCTCCCGAATGGAGTTTCTTCCGACTCCCCATCGGCCCCCTGGTTTGCGCCAGGGGCCTAGGGGGCTCACTCTTGCTGACCTATTAGCTGGCTATAGCGAGTTTACTTTTCACGTTACACGACCTCAAATGTTTAGTCAAAGCAAACGTGCGGTTTAAGGTCCCAGCACAAACTAGGGACCAATCTGTGCTATAGCGGGGGTTCTCAGTTATTATGTGGCACGGGAACGCTAAGACACAAATTCCGGTCGCAAAAGAGCCCAATGAATCCCGGAGGGTGACCCATGTCCCCCGGGTCTTCCCGAGCTCCTCGAGTCCCCCGAGACCCCTTGCCTCAGCTCATCTCGGTTTGTCTCGAATCATTTCGGCCGGTTTCGGCTCGTCGCGCCCAACTCGACTCGCCTCAACATGTTTCGACTGATCTCGACGCACCTCGACCAGCCTCGACGCGACCCTTGCCCTCTGCGCCAGCAATCCGCGGGCTGTAATGGTTAATTGTTCCACTCGTGCATCTCGCAAACATTTTTCTGTGTATGGGTTTTACAGCGCTGGGAGGGGGAGCAGAGGTTTCAGGATTCAGAGGGGCTTCTAAAGGGTCCCACAGTTTCTCAAAAGGGTCCTAAAGGGTCTCAAGGGTGTCCCAATGGGCCCCAGAAAGGTCCAAGTGGATCCCCCCAAATCCACCTGGTTTCCCAAGTCCCTCGGGTTCCCGAAACCCTGGGTCCCCGAGTCCCGCGGGTCCCACGAAAACCTCCTCTCTCTGGGTCACCTTGTCTCAACCAACCCCGATACATAAATTAATAACAAATTCAAAATTTATCACCATGAAAAAAGGGCGGAGAAAAATAATAGAGCCCAAGCAAGAAGAAATAATATAACACTAAAATAAAGTGTTAATGATCTATAAAATGAATAATCATCCATTAACCCCAACGGAAATATGGAAAACTGAAAGAAATAAAATGGTTGATGACGTTGTAAGATTCGATTTGAGCCTCATTTCCACCGGAGCCTCAATGTGAGTCGTAATAGGCTCCCCGTAGGGCGCGAGACGTTGTAAGAGGAGAAAATGTTAACGTTTACAGCGGAAGTTCACCGAGAAAGTTTGAGGACAGAGAAGATGCTCGTGTTCTGAAATGGTTCGGGCTCATGGTAAGGATGGGTGATAGAGATAGGTGGAGTTGAGCAGACGTAGGCCTCGAAGAAGCTGAGTTAGGGCAAATTTATGACGTGAAGTTAGCTCTAGAAAGAGAAGTCATCAGTGTGGAGGTAGCGAGAGAGCGTGCAAGACGTTAAATCTTTTTATTTCCATCGACTAGCAATGGGTTTTCAAGAAAACGTGACGGAAGAATGATTGTGCATGGATGAATTTCGTACACTTGGCCCTGATGCGCTTTCGCAAGGACGGCGTCTAGTTAAGAAACGGGATGGATGCGGGTGTAGGTGGGCTCGACAATTGTTACGCTAGGTGGGCTCAACAATTGTTACGCTAGGTGGGCTCGACAATTGTTACGCTGCAGGTGTAGACCAGGACAGCTGTCCGGTCCGGCTGCTGACGATGAACTCGGACCTCACGCCTACCCCAAAGTGTGTTGTACGCGTTCCTGATCTTACCCTTAGTTAGTTTTGTTATGTGTGTCAGTGCCTGAGAAGGGTGTGAGCTGCATCGTGTCGGCGGTCACCCTTCTTCTAGACGGTGGCCATGCGGCTATATTTGTATTCCTAGCATCAACGTATGTGATTAGAGTGCTCTCGAATGTAAGCTAAGACTTTTAATCGGTCAATTGATACCTTATGGATTTATCAGTCGATCGACCAACGATTTTATCGGTGAACCCCTTCCTTCACTGCTAAAATTACTTTCGATTAAGTATACAGACATCTGTAAAGAACCTTTAGTGATTTTTAACAAATTCTAGTGTTGACCTCACAGTCTATTCGGACCTTGAAGGATAGGTTGCCAGCGGTTCATCTTCACACCAATGCCTTGCAGAACTCCGTTCAAATAACGGGCTGCAGGGAAATAGAGGAAACCTTCTAAATGATTTAAACTAAGTGTTAATAGTACGTTTCATTATACTTTAGTTCCTAAACTAGTTTTTTTTTAGGAGCCGAGATTCAATAACTTTAAAAAGCGGTGTGTTAGCTCTACCGTGTGTACTTGTATTTGATGGGTTTCTTTGGTGCCGTTGTTTTAGCCTTGAAACGCATTTAGAGACTTCAGAGATATTGTGGTGCGAGCAAGCAAGTGATATATCCCGGAGAGAAAATATCAGATAAACAAGCTCTCTCTGCTGAATTATGAAGTACAAGAAGCAATTGCTCGCCGATAGACATTGTACTAAGTCCACGAAATGAATCCAACACCAGTCAGAACAAGAGCATGAGCGGGCTGGTAGAAGGGTGGAGAGGGTGATCAGAACCGCCAAGAGTAACAAGGAAAAAATGTTGCTAAATCGGCTAAGTGCAACCCAAATGGATTCTATGCGTATGTGAACAAAAGACGTGTTGTTTGTGACAGCATTGGCCCTCTACGCAATAGTGCAGGCGATCTAAAATCGTAGGATGCAGACATGTCTATGATACTCGGCGAATGCTTTGTAAGCGTCTTCACAGATGAGAATATGAATAATATTCCAGAAGTCGAACTGCAACCGTTGGAAAATAATAATAATAATCGATATCAAGGCACTCGATGGTATAATATGGTTATAACAGAAAATGAGTTCAACAGAAAAACATTTTCACCAATACATAAAGAATATAATTAAATAATAATAATAATAAAGCACACGTGGAGACATATCAAGATTGAGTTTGAGACAAGCTTGCCCAAAACATCTCTTCTGTTGCGTTTCCCACACGAGTATGTATGCAAAAAACAATGTTGGAGAGGATTAGTATAGAGCCACATATCAGTGAACATCCTCGGGGTCGCATCTCAACCTGACAGCCACCCGCATGTAGTCAAACATTATTCCTATTAAAATCGGGATCTTCCTGCACATGCAGTATTCTGTCCCATCTTTCTTCAAGTGGAGATAGTTCGTATTCTCCACTGTTACATACTGCCTCCAGGAAGGGATTATTTGAGATTTCAATTCGTTCCTGGAGGCTGCATGCACTTTATCTTGCTTGTACTTTCAGGCAATCAACATCATATTCTGCAAATACTAGGCTAGCACACGTTCTTCTTGGGACACCCACCAGTCTCCTGAATATGTCATTGTATGCTACTCGCAGTTTGCTCATAGTACCCCTGGCAAATTTACACCACAATGAACTACGTATAAAGGATAACAGTACGTTTTGAAAAGCTGCAGCTCAACACCCGTTGTACAAAAATGGAATTTTCTTATTAGTTGGTTGCCCACCGCATTTAACTTCCGGGGTGTTGTTTAGTGATATCTAAATCATCACACCGATTATCTGTTATTAAATGCCCCAAGTAAGATAACTGTCCACATACTCCAGCGGGGTCAAGCTAAGTACCCCGTCCGTTCTGTACTGGAGCCTCGGTTTGGGTGGTTTCATCAACGTACACACTGATTTAGTGGTATTCTACTCGACGTCTGGTTTCGCGGCCTCAGTCTCGCATATATTTAGCATCGTCTGAATAGAATCGGCATGTGGGGCCAGAAGGACCATGTCGTCTGCATAGCTAATCGCGTTAACACAGCATCCGTCAATGTGACACCCAACACGGCTAGGAGATAGTCGGTCGTGTAAGCTATCTACATACACATTGAAAAGGAGAGGCGAGAGTTGGCCTCCTTGCCTCATACCATTTGTTGTTCGAAACGTATTTGACAACGTGCTTCCCCATCGTATTACACATTCCTGTTGCTGGTACCAGTACTTTAGTAGCTAAACAATGTGAATTGGCGCCCCTCTTTCAATAAGTTTTTTGAACAGTGTCCAGTGATTGACACGATCAAATGCTTCTTTAGCATCCAAAAAACAAAAGTACATAGGTGACCCTCCACTGACAAAGTAACTAATCGTCTGCTTTAATGTGAAGATAGCCATTTCCGTCCCATGCTGAGGCTTGGACCCAAATTGGTTGGGCATTGTTTTCAGACAGTCGACAACCCTGTTCTGGATAACTATTTCTGGTAGCTTTGATATTGGTCTGTAGTTACCTTTATCGGTCGCACATTTTGTCTTCAACAACATCCATTAGTAACTTAGGAAGGTAATTTAGTTGAAGGCAGCAAGTGAAGAAAATATACAGGAAATGACGTAGCTGAACAGGACCATACTTGAATACTTCCGCAGTTACACCATCCTTTCCCCAGCTTTGCCATTTTTTAATTTCTTGACAACGGTCCTAAGTTCCCACATATAAGCATCATCATCATCACTATCCCGATTGAGGGCCTCATTAACAAAAAACAAGTCAGTGTCGTTGTTGACACTGTTCATGATACCATGAAAATGGTCGCGCCACATATCAGCAATATTTCTCGGCCCTGTTATGCCACTAACAGATTGAGAAACAGAGCTATCTTTCAGTTTTAGATTTTTCCTTCCTTTCCAGAAATCAATCAGCCGCCCAGTAATCATTTTTTCCCTGACAGACTAACTGCACGTAAATCATCCTCGTGTTTCTTACAGTAGCGCAGTGCGTATTTACAGGCATTATTCAATCTATTATATTCATTGAACAAGAAGCCTGCTCGGGGTTGGCCAGCATCACGCCATTGGACGTAGGCTGCTTTGCTTGCCTAGTGTAAGTCAGCCACATGCCTGTTCCACCATGGTGTCCTGTGCTTTCTCCTTGGTGTTCACTCTCCATATGCTGCTCTGCCAGCCATCTGAGCCGCCCCACATATACACTCGTAGAACTCGTCTAACTTGTCTCTGTCAGCTGCTGCATGAATCCGTAGCACCTCTGGTGGCAAGCTTCCGAGCTGATTGATAAGTACTGAACAGAATACATAAGTCTTAGATTTATCAATGAATTGCCAGTTAATGGACTGTGTGGCTGTACCCCCATTAACCATTACAGGGAGTGTATTTAATGAGAGCTCTACAGAGAGCGGCAAGTGATCAGACAGATGCGTGTAAATCCCCTCAAACACTCTAGTAATATTGTTGACGATTGAGGGGGTAAGAGCTAAGTGATCTAACCATTTTACTGTTCTTCCGTTGTGATTAACATGAGTGTGTGAATCCCGGGGTAACAGTGACACGTCCACAAAATCTAGTTCATTATCTGCCAGAAGTTCTTGTGGGAAACATTTCTCGTACCCCGTCAACTAAGACATTACATTGCTAATCTATGTGTGTATTCGATTCGTAGAGGAAGTCTGGTGGTCATCGATTGGCATTCCTGAGAGGAGGGGGGAGGGTGGAAACCCCCCACTCCCTTCATCGTCGATCTGTCAACCGCTGTATTTGATTCCTTTTTCTCGAATCATACTAGACCGGTAAATGAATAAGATTGAAGTAGCACAGGTCAATAAAAATGAAATAATGCAAATAAGTAACGTTCAGGGTAAAGCTCTACGTATGAGATGATGAGGATTATTATAATACAGTAGCTAGATATAATCTTTCGAGTGGAAGAGTTAAACCGTGGTCGGAGCAATGTAAGCGAATAAGGCTGTGCCAAGCCACCGCTAGATGACGTGTTTGCCGTCAAGTTGGCTCCCCAATCCGAGGGAGCTGGTTGTGTTTTGAAATTTGTGCAGAGATGACATGTGTCCCGAAGCTCCGAAGACGGTAACGTCTCCAGAATATTCCCGCCAACGCTTCAAGATGACGCTAAGTTTTAGATTAAGCCACCCAACGACTAGAAGTATTGTAGCTTAGCCAGTCGGATTCTAGGTAGCCTATACTAACCCCTTCTTAGGTAGGATACTCTAGATGTAGTTAGTTCTAGCAACTGTAGCTACACCATGGACGTGACAGTATTAAAGACGATGGTCGAAGAAAAGATAGCGAAGTTAATAAAAACCTAAAGGTTAATCATTTAAATTAATTACAAATGAAGTATACCAAGTGCCCCCCAAATCCTCAGCCTGGATTATGGTGTTATATCTAAAGGCTTAGGATTCCAGTTTCAGAAGATGGTAAAGGTAAAGACGTTAAAATGAATATATGAAAGTTTTAAAGCAAAATGGTCGGGTAAAAATTAGGTGCTAGAGTAAAACCCGACCACAATGGTCCTTTCGAACCGGATTGATGTTTGACAGAAAAGGCAACTCTGGATTGCAAATTGTTTAGATAGGACAGAAGTTGCCTCCTCAGGACAAGTTGTAGTTCAGTTATTGCGAAAAGACGGCTATTGACCATCCGATTTGAATTTAAAGTCAAATTCAAGTTGGATGAAGTCAGGAAGAAATTAAGAAGCATCACTGCTGAGCGGAATATATTTATAAAGGACAAAAGTGTGCCCTCAAAATAGTTTGTGCTTTCCAGGATGATAAAACAAAGACATTGATCACCCAATTTGAATTGAAAGAGATTCCTTGTGGGTGAGGTTAAGAAGTTGTGATATGTTCTTGGCATGCAAAATTGTCTTGAATAAAGCATGAGTGAAATTTATGGTTACAGTTTGTGAAGACGCAGGTTATTTGAGACAAGGTAAGTCCTTATTTAAAAATAATTTGTGAAATTGAAGTGTTGTAAGATTTTTTAAAGTAGCTGTATTTTGTTGTGCGAAGTTAGGTTTAGGACTAAAGTGGTCCTCAAATTTTTAAATTTTTCATTGTACCATTGTAACTGAAAAGGACAAAGTAGTCCTTGAATTGAATTGCTTTGTTTAATGATAGCAAAGGAGTGATTTTGCAAATTAATTGAAAAGGACAAAATAGTCCTTGAGTTGGATTGCATTGATTCATGACTGAAAGAAGGTGATAATTTTCAGGTGAAGTGGTAGTAGTTGCTTCCATGTTTCACCGGAGTCTCTACGGGAAGTTTATGCAGACTCCCCCTTCGGAAGGTTTTTCAGGTGAACAATTCGCAAGAACTGCGGCAGGAGTGATTGACAAATAACGGGCGTTATTGTTGCCAGTCTATTCTTGTTAGTTTTTTTATGAGAGTTTTCAACTTGGAAAATTAGTTACCAGGTGTAAAGTCGTGGACAATTAAATATTGTCTGTCTAAGAAAATATTAGTTCACCACTTAAAGTTAATGAGAAGGGGTTGAGATAAGTCTCAACAAGGAAGGATAAAGTTATATTTCCACCGTGAAATTTTATTGTGTTGTAAGGTCAACAATTCAAGATGAATAGAAACGCAGAACTTCAGCGACTGGTGACTTTGCGTACCCGCTTGCGAGGCAAAGGCGCAGCGCATGCACTGCATAGGCAGATGCTTGAAGTTGATAATAAGGATGAGAACATTCCTCAAGAAGAAAAATTTCAACTCGAGGATGAAAATGTTGAGTCTATGGAACCCTTGAATATCACCCTAGAAAAGGTCAGAATATTAAGAATTGAAGTGCAGCCAGCACCAAGTAGTGAAGCTGCCGCATCAGTAAGCAATTCATCCCTCAGAAGTGTGTGAGTCAAGCTACCTACTCTAGAGATGCTAGACTTCAACGGGAACATACTCATGTTCACCTCATTCTAGCAAAGTTTTAGAACCGTCGATGAAAATGATGAACTGGAACCTTCTGAAAAGTTTCAATACCTGCAAAGCAAGTTGAAGGGCGCTGCAAAAAATACACTGGCTGGGTTTGCTCCAACAAATGAGTCCTACCCACTAGCAGTTGCAATGTTGAAGAAGCTGTATGGGAACGAAGGTCGCATAAGGATGGCACATTTGGATGCACTTGATGATCTTCCAGCTCCTGCTGACTCAATTTCTTCTCTGCAAGAGTACAGGAACAAGGTGAAAGTAAACCGTTGCCATCTGAAGACAGCAGGAGTAGGCCTCAATGACTGCAGGCACTGTTCTTCAATAACATCACACAGGATCTGGCGCAAACTACCATCAAGGATCAAAGAAGCCTGCAGTAAGGACAGAGACCCAGATGCTGCATAGAGTTTGGCTGAATTCCGAGACGCACTCATGTCTGAGATCACCAGACTTGAGAACTGTGAGACTGACTTTAAGCCACAGGTAAACGGAAGCCGGAAGCCAAACTATCAATGAAGTTCAAGGAGAAATTCCAATGGACACCATCCCAGACCACCTGATGGAAACAGCCGAGGACCCCAGTCAACTGTGGAATCCTTCCAAGTAGGAACATCTGGATGCATTTTTTGTGCTGAAGATCATTCTCTCTATCGCTGTACAATGTATGAAACAAATGAAAAGAGAAAAACTCGAGTATCAGAATTGAGATTGTGCTTCAAATGCCTGAAGTCTGGTCACCGTTCTCCTGAGTGCCCTGAGAAGGCACCATTCTGTGAGAACTGCAAGATCACCGGACACCACGGTGCACTCTGCTTCAAAAGAAACAAAGGTCGACGAAGTGAAGACAAGCTAGCATCAAGTAGTGCAAAGTCTACAGCTGCAGCGACTACCAGTTCTGTGGGCAACACTCCCACTAGTGTAGCTACAGTGAATGCACTAGCAGCTGGGTGTGGTAAGGCGACCGTCCTACCCACAGCTTTGGTTAGTTTGAAAACAAAGGATGGTATAAAACTCGTGGGAGCCTTGTCCGACCAAGGGGCTCAGAGGTCCTTCCTTCATCAAAAGAGGAATCATGAGCGATGATGACGCTACATGTCGACACACCACCCTGACAATTGACGGTTTAAACAGCAAATAAATTGAAGAACGGTATGACATGAAGAATGTCACCATAGAAGTGTCGACACATGAGAACATCTCCCTGAAAATGATTGAAGTCGACACTTTGGCTGAACGGCTTAACATGAGTGGAGTCAGTGAACTAGCCACTCGTCTCAAAGCCAAATGACGCAACTTGGCTGACAAGTTTGAAAATACAGCCCATTAACCAGTTGATATGCTCATTGAAACATATCATTACTATGATTTTGTTTTTCCTGAAAAAACAGGATGAAGGAATAACAATAATATTTTCAAAGTTAGGAGACCTACGGTCAGGTCCCATGAAGGAATTTCAAGACAACACTCAAACCAATGTGAAAATTGCACTTAAAGTAGCGGTGTCAGACAAAGAAGCAGAAAAGGATGGTGACCTATTGTGGCGTTTGGACACAGTAGGAATATCACCGGAAGAAGCACACACGGATGATAAAGCGGCGCTAGAGCAATTCAACAACAGCATCCGATTTTCAGATGGCAAATATGTGGCCAGATTGCCATAGAAGGCGGCTCATCCCACACTGCCAATCAATTATCGTTTAGCCCAAGGAAGGCTGGTGAGCAATCTAAAACGTCTGTGGAAAGAACCTGAACAGTTGAAGCACTATGACTGTGTTATGCAAAAGCAACAATAACGTGGATTCATCGAAAGAATATGTGACATGGAGCCACCCGATGCATGCCAGGACCTTACTCACCACGCTGTGAAATTAGAATCTCCAACAACACCGTTGAGGGTGGTTTCTGATTGTTCAGAAAAAAACACATAATGATGCGTCAAGTTTAAATGATTGTTTGTACCCAGGACCATCCATGGTCCCAAAGTTACCTCAGATGTTGATGTGATTCAGACTGGGGTCACTAGCTGCCTGTTCTGACATAGCAAAGGCATTCTTGATGGTAGGTTTGGATGAACAGGACAGAGAGTTCCCGAGATTTGTATGGCCCAGAGATCCCATGGATCCTGACAGACCCATAGACACCTATCGTTTCAAAGTCATTCTTTATGGAGCCACTTGCTCGCAATTTATCTTGAATGCAACAATCAACCGCCACTTTGAAAAGTATGGTGGACAAAAGGACATAACAGAGAAGATCAAAAGAAATATCTATGTCGACAATTTATTAGTAACTGAATCAACAAAGGCAGAACTACAAGAATTCTACATTTCCTCCCAGAATATTCTGGATGATGCTGGGCTCAACCTCCGTGAATGGGCTACCAATGACCCAGAACTCAAGGAACTGACGGAGAAAGAAGGTGAATCAGATGCCAGACCCATTGTTTTAGGACTCAGATGGGGCACTGTACAGGACACCTTGATGGTGGCTCCTAGAGAGTTAGAAACAGGTAAACCAACAAAGATAATCATTCTCTGAGGATTAGCTGCACAATTTGATCCTCTTGGCTTAATGACTCCCATCACCATCAAGGCCAAGTTCCTAATGAAGGAAATATGGCAGTCAAAGGTAGATTGGGATGAGGACCTCCCCGAAGCTATTGCAATTAAATGGGAAAAATTGAAGGGAGAGTTCACCAAGATGGTTGACATACCTGTCAAACGCATCTCAGAGATAGGGAAATCAATGACCCTACACACCTTTGTTGATGCTTCCACAGTAGCATATGGAGCAGCTGTGTACGGATTCAGCGAAGAAAAGAAGGGATTGCACCCGAGAAGACACTTTCAGTTCCCAGACTGGTGCTGACAGCAGCTCTGCTTGGAGCAAGGCTCACTAAATATGTATGTGAAGCCTATGAAAAGGAAGTAAATGTTGAGGCTATACACATGTGGTCAGACGGTCAAGTGGCACTGGGCAGGATACTCTCAACAGGCTCATTAGAAGCTTACATGCAGAACAGGAAGATAGACATCAAGAAAATTCTTCCCAACGCTAATTGGCATTAAAACTCAGCTGACTTGATAACACGAAGAATCAACCCAAGGAAGCTCAAGTCGAGCCACCTGTGGTGGCATGGGCCAAAGAATATAACGGAATTCCAGGAGTGGGAAAACTTTCCTGCACAGGTGCAAAGTGTGACACTAAATAGTGCAGAAGAGCTTCCACCCTCAGAGTCTTTCCTACTATCAGTAGCCAACAGATGTAGCACTTTCAAAAAATTAATAGCCATCCCGATGAAATGGACTCTCAATTCCCGATGAAATGGACTCTCAAATCCCCGAGGAAATTATCGTGGTTGGCGACTACAATGTCAGCTCCATCAAACCAAACCAGCGAAAAGGAAGAGTCCAACTAAAAATACTCGGTAAACCAGACTTGAAAATTAACGATATTGAAGGAATAATCAAAAAGGAAAACATACCTTCTTCTAAACCAATCATACTACAAGTCGGGGCAAAAGACGTGATGGCGCAGACTGAAGAAACATGGGTAAGGTATAAAACCATGCTAACAAACGTCAAAAGATCGCACTCGAACATCCATGTCACTGGCATCCTGCCTCATCCAAACCAAGGTAAATACAAATTGAGCAAGATGATATT
>SDVV010031854.1:0-11500 GCA_016164225.1 Gammarus roeselii
TCACCTTTCTTACTACCCCCGCACTTGCTTCCATTAATCTTGTTATCACCATTTATTTCACCTTTCTTACTACCCCCGCACTTGCTTCCATTAATCTTCTTATCACCATTCATTCCACCTTTCTTACTACCCCCGCACTTGCTTAGATTAATCTTCTTATCACCATTCATTCCACCTTACTTACTACCCCCGCACTTGCTTCCATTAATCTTCTTATCACCATTCATTCCACCTTTCTTACTACCCCCGCACTTGCTTAGATTAATCTTCTTATCACCATTCATTCCACCTTTCTTACTACCCCCGCACTTGCTTCGGGTGTCAAGAACAATCAAGTGTAGGGTCCTCATGTTTGTTGGTTCGGCTGTCCGCGTCAATTCATGAAATTCTCCTCTTCTAAGTTTCTGAGTATAACACCTTCTCACCACTGCCCCGCAGGACCGTGCTGGACATGCTGAAAGTGGTGGTGTTCTTCTCCTCGTACTGGCTGACGTTGGCCGTGATGTTTCTGGCGGGCACTAACCGCATAACGCTGTTCGCTATGGGCTACGTCCTTGGAGCCTTCATCTTCCTCTGGCAGGGCAACGAATTCTACCTGCACCCTATCGACAAAATCATGAAGCTGTCAGTTGAACCTAAATAAGATATATTAAGAAGCAGCACGCATGTGCGACGTACCTTGTGTTAGTCGCTATATTATCGGTAGGAGATATAAATCATTTGAATACATCAGAGTTATTTGTGATCTTGTCACCCCAACGCAATCACATCCTATGGTTAATACTTTCACTACAGAAAACTCCCTTCATTGGATTACACTGAGCTCAGGAATTCCTGATATCGATGTTCTTGTGCAGCAATTTTTATTTGACCAACTTCCACTTCCCAATGATTTCCTACGAGAAAATCATTGTTTCGTTTATTTTTAATTTTTCAGATGGAACTATCTGCTCGGCTACAACGTGGTCACCATCGTCATCAAAACTTTCCTTCAGCTCCTAGGCTGTGTCTTCCTCGACTCCTTGGCCTACAACGCTTGCTGGTTCGTGCAACTTTTCGGTATCGCGTGCGTCAAGAAGTTCTGGGATAAGTCGGACGACGACCTCGTCGAAAGTGAGTTGGCGGAAAATTTATGTCAAAAATCTTTCTCTAATTTAGTGTTGAAAAAGAGCTTGTGTGCCTGGATGTTGAATTATGTAGTGTGATGCGTTCCCTTACCCTCGACCCTAAAGTCAAAATTACGACCACGAATATGTATAGACATCTGATTCAATCACCTTCTCTTATAATGCTATTGGATTCGATCATCTTTAAACATGATTGAGCCACTCTCTTTTGCATTGTTTTCCGATTCATTCTCTCATATAGTGTTATCTGATTCAATAATATTATCTTGTATCTTGATCTCACTCAATCATTCTCTCTTGTATTGGTATTTATTTAATCAATCTCTCTTGAATTGGAATCTGATTCAATCATTTTATTTTTTATTGTTATCATTCATGTTTGTGTTGTTATCTGAATCATAAATTCTCTCTCTTCATGTTATGTTACTAGATTCAATTATTATCTCTCGTATTATCTGATTCAATCGTTCTTTCTTGTATTGTTTTACGATTCAGTCATTCTAACTTGTACAGTATTGTAATCTGATTTAATCATCCTCTGCTGTATTGTTATCTGATTCAGTCATTGTCTATTGTATTACTATCTGAATCTATAAATTTCACTTGTGTTGTTATGCGATTCAATCGATTGGAGGTTTCGTGTCGGGAATTTCAATTATATTCTTGAAAAAAATGCAGGTTCATAGGGCAGAAACGATTGTGACAACAGCCATGCTGAGTCACCTATCAACCTGCTTGATTCAAAGAATTCTGTTATTTTAGCCGTTATCAAACTTTCCATCAATTTGCCAATGACTGAGGTGAGACTACTAGGTCGGTAATTGCCGAGTCACTTTTTGTTCCATTGAAAAATAAATTAGTTACGATGACACCTTTCCATTGAGAGGGGCAAATGCAATCTGTGAGGGATTGGGTGATATATTTGATAGCTGTTCGGCGATTTTGTGCTTAGTCTCTTTCAGTATTCTGGAATAAACCTGGAATTGACCTGGAGATTTTGTTACTTTCAATTTATCTATATATTTAATAACTCGTCAAATGAAACGTTTACTGTGCTGAGAGCTTCAATTTGTCTTTCCGCTATGATATTCTGAGGATTAGGAATACCCAAATTCCCTAACGTAAAAAACAGGAAAAAATGGTTTAGTAGGACATCCATGCCAGTGTGACCTGTTTCTACTATGGTTCTTGAGAGGACCTATTACAGATCTTGATTGCTTTGAGCAAAATCTAACACAAAAAAATGTTTTCGGATTAGTTTTGGCACTTGCCGTAATGTAATTTTATAATCTTTCTTTTCACGTTTCAGGACCTTCTTTAGAACTCTTCTGCTGACTATGAATTCATTTTCCGCCTTGTCGTTATGTGAGCGTTTCTGTTTAGTGGAGTGTGCTTTGCTTTGTTCCTACGACTGAAGGGGCTGCAGTTCCCTTTTCCAGTACATATGCTGGTTGACTGCTGGTCGTCTGTTTTGCGATGGATATGTTCACGTTCAATATTTTCAAGTGTTGTCAAAAGGAATGTTTGACGATTGGTTGTCGTGACGTCTGAGGGTTATATTCGCTGTCACCATTGACTCTCTTAAGGCATCAAGACTGGCTATTCTAAAGCTAGGAACTTTTTCATAGTTTATTGCCGTTTTCAACTCGAACTCTATCTTAAAATGGATACAGTTATGATCACTTTTCCGAGTGGTTCTCCCACTTCAACGTTCGTGACATGAGAGCCACTCGCACCAAATAGGTGATCAAGAATATTGTTGCCGCTTGTGGGCGTCCTCAACATTTGGATCAGGTGCTTATCGTCGGCCAAATTATTCAGATGATAGCCAGGGGCATTGCATACGTCAGTTTCCCAATCAATGTCAGGAATATTGAAGTCTTCTAGAACAATACTATGTTGAGTTGTGACGACATCGACGAGGATGTTGTAAAGATCGATATCATCTGCAACCTTGGTTTTTGGAGACCATAGATGAGGGTGATTCGATTTTTTGTAAGCTTACCGACTACTTGAATTGATACTATGTCGTGTTTGCTGCTTGGAATATTGACTTCCAATATATGCAGAGTATTTTCACGACGAACAACACTCCTCCGTTCTCTCGGCCTTTTCAATCGTCGTGAAATAATGAGTAACCGGGGAAAGTAAATTCACCTAAATAATGTCTGTTGCTCAATTTCATCCACGATTCTATGATTGTTATAATTTCAAAATTTTCATTCAATGCAGGGATACATAATTAGTCGATTTTGCCTCAAGGACTTCTTGCGTTTACATAGTAACATTTTAGGGTGCCGGTAATCACATTAAATCTATTTTCTTGACTTGTACTGCGACTACTTTGAGACTTTGTATCGGGGTCAAATCATTTATTTTAGTTTCCACGGATTGTACTAGCGAGGCAGCCACAACTGCCTCCAACTCCGATTGGATTGATGTCGACGATACAAGAGCGGTTGGGCTCTTGTGTTCTTTGTGTATCTAGTGTCGGCACGGGCGGAGGCCGTTGAGGCAATCCGTCGGTCCCTGCTGGCGGAGTTGTGGGTTAAATATAGAGTACGTTTTTTGACGTGGATGTTCGCATGTGAACGTTTGATTGTTTTAGCATAGCTTCATACCTTGCCCTTGTCATTTCCGTCAATTAAGTCCCGCAATCTTCCTCCTTCAGAACTGTCGGACCAGTGCGCCATCCCCAAGAGCGAGGCGGGGCTCATGTGGGACGGCCTCTGCTTTGGATTCCTGCTGATGCAAAGGCGGCTCTTCTCTTCCTTTTACTTCCAACACCTGGTGTCGGAAATGAGGGCGCAGACAGAACTGGCCTCACGGTCAGTCAGTAGGCCAAACCAACTGCTAATAATTATTGAGCCGCGTTTGTAAAACTGTCTATGAAAGTCACCGTTGCGCACATGTGATTTTGTTGCTTTGCCAGTCCATTGAGAATTGCAAAAAAATTTACATCCCTATTTAGAAAATTTCGCTTCACTCGCCGCTGTAATTTATGATTTCTTAGAGGAACCTTGAGTTATTGTGGAGTTTGAGGGCATGGGTGCTCAAAGAGTTTACAACCGTTCTCATTTGTTTGATTGTTACAGCATCGTTAGTATGGTTACGGCATCAGCTGCAATCTAAGAAGACATTAAAAGACTTAGAATCCGGGCACTGAACATTTCTGTCGAGTGACGCCCTCAACCGCCGTAGGTCTAACATGTGTATAATGAAAATTAATATTTCCCATTGCTGGACAATCCATATTTGTACTACTCGAACCTCTGTAAACTTATACCTCGTTCTCTACTAGCCAAGCAATACGCAGTTATTGCTCGGTTGTCAAAGTGGGATGTCCGCAAATTGGGAAAGTAGTTGTTGAATGAACGTTAACAATTGGTGGTAACAGATGTCAGATGCTCGTTGAAGTCATTCGAGTAGCCTCAATGTCATCGTTTGATTCAGTCACTAAGTAAACTTATAGTAAACACACCTAACATACAAAAAGATCAAATCCGATTGGTTAACAACAAAAGGAAAAATATACGGCAGATCGTTGCAAAATGCGCTTTTTAAGGCAAATTTCGAAGTGTCATCTCTTTTTTAGAACGAAAAACAAAGCAGCCTCCTTCGTGTGTCGTGCAATCTTCCACAAATGGTCCTCTGGCATTTTCTAAAGGCAAAACCCAGCAGCCTCACTCGTGTGTCGTGCAATCTTCCTCAGATGGTTCTCAGGCATTTCTTGAACGCAAAACACAGCAGCCCCCTCGTGTGTCGTACAATCTGCCACAGATGGTCCCCAGGCATTTCTTGAACGCAAAACACAGCAGCCTCCCTCGTGTGTCGTGCAATCTTCCTCAGATGGTCCTCAGTCATTTCTTGAACGCCGAACACAGCAGCCTCCCTCGTGTGTTATGCAATCTTCCTCAGATGGTCCTTGGGCATTTATTTAACGCCAAACACAGCAGTCTGCCTCATGTGTCGTGCAATCTTCCTCAGATAGTCCTCAGTCATTTCTTGAACGCCAAAAAAAGCAGCCTCCCTCGTGTGTCGTGCAATCTTCCTCAGAAGGCCCTTAGGCATTTTTTGAACGCCAACACAACAGCGTTCATCGTGTGTCGTGCAATCTTCCTCAGGTGGTCCTCAGGCATTTATTAAACGCAAAACATAGCAGCCTCCCTCGTGTGTCATGCAATCTTCCTCAGATGGCCATCAGGCATTTCTTGAGCGCCAAACACAGCGGCCTCCCTCGTGTGTCGTGCAATCTTCCTCAGATGGTCCTCAGTCATTTCTTGAACGCCAAACACAGCAGCCTCCCTCGTGTGTCGTGCAATCTTCCTCAGAGGGTCCTCACGCATTTTTCGAACGCAGAACACAGTAACCTCCCTTGTGTGTCGTGCAATCTTCATCGGATGGTCTTCAGGCATTTCTGGAACTCAAAACACAGCAGCCTCCTTTGTGTGTAGTGCAATCTTCCTCAGACGGTCCTCAGGTATTTCTTGAATGCTAACACGGCAGCTTTCATCGTGTGTCGTGCAATCTTTCTCAGATGGTCCTCAAGCATTTCTTGAACGCCTAACACAGCAGCCTCCCTCGTGTGTCGTGCAATCTTCATGAGATGGTCTTCAGGCATTTATTGAACGCCAAACACAGCAGCCTCCCTCGTGTGTCGTGCAATCTTCTTCAGATGGTCTTCAGGCAATTCTTGATCTCAAAACACAGCAGCCTCCCTCGTATGTAGTGCAATCTTCCTCAGATGGTCCCCGGCATTTATGACATGAGCTTTTCAACTATCTTCTTCAAATCTTTCAGGGCATGAGGCCGATGTTCCGCGTTGCTTGATAACACTCGATCACTGGATTATGTACAAAAGTTCTATCTCAGATCGGTGACACGATAGCTGGCTCCATCCTGATGAAACCATTACTGACGTCTAGTCGCGATGTTTTTCACAGCAGGCTAGATGGTCTCTATCATGACCTAGTCAAGCGACACTCACCCTACCTGAACTGCTAAACCAGATAACAGGAAAAACTTACCCATCAACGATCCCTACCTAAGCCATCACAATTGATCCATCTATGGTCTTGCATTGAACGGTTCATGGGGATTCACAGAAGCCCAATATTGATCATTATCTCTCGAACCATAACACAAGAAATGTCGTACAGAATTCACGGGCACAACGTTTTGATTTCATATTCGCGGACGAAAAAACATGAATATTATTGGGCCGGTAAAGTTTCTACTTGAAATATCTGAGTAAGGTATTACGAACTGTCCCAAAACGTATGGCACGCGTTTCTGAAGCTTTTTAAAAATATGCATGCGCTGTCCGATGAAAACTGCCTAACTACCTCAACCGTTTTTCTTGTAGTCCGATCTTTTCCCGACGCAGTTTGTGGGTAAACAGAGGCCAAGTTCTGCAGATTTTTTATGACTCTTTGAGATATTACTGTGTTTGGGGAGTTTCAGGGATTCTTGGGGTAAATTTTTCTTAGCACAGGCTCTTCAAATATCAGCGGCTTGACATCTTCCTATTAACTTTCTTGTAAAGAATCACAGTTTTTTCCTTTAGTAAGCAAAGCCACGTCGTGCGCGTATGAATAACTCGGGCCCATAGATGCGCCCGTTATTATGATTTTCCATCCCTATTCTTTTTCGTTTAACCATCAGACTAGAAAAAAGCATATTTAAAATGTGGTGTCTGTGTTCAAACTTTGTGACAAAATCAAAATAATGACCTTGTATCAACTCGAGTGATATGTATTTTCTCTACAAATTTTAGTCTGCGTAAAGTGCATCTGACCTCGTGTCTAAGACAAAGAGTTATGGTTTGCTGTTGTTGCAGGGGCGCTGAGCTGATAGCAGAGCTGATGCAGAAGGAGATTGCGGAGCAGCAGGCAGCAGAGCAAGCCGTTATCGACAAGATCAAGGAGAAGATGGAAAGAATAAAAGCTTCTGCTCAGAAGAAGGAGGAAGGCCAAGATCCCCAGAGTCACTATGAAGGTGCTTCTCTATACATCATGTATCGTGTCGTAGTAAAGTACATTCAATTTCGTCTCAATATTTCTAATTAAACCTGGCAGTCCTCTCAATAAAATACATGCTATAAATGAAATTACTTCTTGAATGAAGGCTAGATACCCAACGTACTCAAGCGTACTTTTTTTACTACCAGCCAACACTTCGGAGCAGTTCTCTAACGCGAGCAGCCCTCTGCCCACTGAGCTAACCTCTCCAGCGCACCACGGTCGAGGCAGCATGGCAGGCGACGCCTCCCCCCGCGGCCACTACCTCAGCGCCACCCCCGCCGCTCCTACCCCCTCCTCCGCCAACATGACGCTATCTCTGGACGGCTACATGGAGCCAGCCCGTCTTTCCATCACCACTCCCTACCTCCCGTTGATGCAGCCCATTACATCCCCTTCTGACGACTCGTTCCCCGTGTTCTCCCCGCCTCCGTACCCTGGAGCGCCCCGGGACCGTAGCATCGCCACTGGGGGCCGTCCGTCCATGCCTCATGACATTGGCCCACCCTGGTTGAGGGGGGAGAGGCATCGCCGCTACTCCGCTCCCTCCATCTCGCCCTCCATGTCCCACCACGCATGTAATACCCTTTGCTGCTGCCATTGCTGATCTGTTTCTCATATTCAGACGCTTTTTTCCAATGAATGCATTAGTTTGAGCTAAAGCTGGGCAAGTACGGTATGGAAATGGCCGACTTAGAAGAATTTTTTCTACAAAGGGTTCATCGTATTGTTGACCAATTAGAACGAGATAAAAGGTGTTACAGAGCAATAATAACTCAGTTCAATAAATATTATGATACAGTTTTGGATCTAGGCCATGCTCTACCTACTTTGTTCAGCTTTACTTGCTCCTAAGGAGGTGTAACCTACCGACAGATACTCAGATCAGGTATACATATTAGCGCCTAATGCTTAAAGCTCTACAACACCTTTAAAGCTGCTTCTAAATAGATTCTTGATAGATTTAAGCTATGCAATATAAGCTAACATAGCGTTCCAAGAACAAGAATTGCACAATTGTAAGTATATTCAATCGGCTTTTTAGTATAGGCGAAAAATTTTACGAAGTAAATTTTTTTCAGCTTCATTTCAGTCAGTTTTTTGATCACATTATCGCTATTACTTTATTTATTAGATGCAGAGGGTTAAAAGTGTAAGGGAATCTGTGTGACTAGGTTAGCTTGTCACGAAGACGCCTTAAACTTATTGTCCCTTGATAGTTACTGCTTTTTACATAAAGTGCCATCAAGATCACCATCTTAATCTATGCTTGCATCGTGCCAACAGTCACAACTGCGGGGAGGTTAACCTGGCATAGTAAACCTCTCGGATACCTCTCATCACTTCAAGCGGAACACGGTAGATTTGACGGCTTACATCTCAGAACAAACCTCTGGCAAGGTCTGCCAGACTGCCCAAGGGATGCATGGGGTAGTCATGATAGCCGAAGGATAACGCCCAGGACCATGAATTCTAACAGAAGCAACGAGGGCTCCTCCTATGGAGTGTTTCACAAGAGAAGAAAAAGAGACTACTACGACAATTTGGACTTGAGTGCAGTAGATGCCGAAGACTTTAGTACAAACACCACATGGAGATGGTCTAGTCCCCGACAACCAGCAAAGTCCAATCTCAACTCTAGATCGGTCACGATGGATAGTTTCCCCATCAGGGGCGATGGTGATATTCTAGACAATAGTGAGATAAGGTATATTGATGAATCGCCTCCACCTTCTTCGAGAAAACCCTCTTATGGAAATAATATTCTGAATAATAATCTATTAATACATGTGTCTGAGAAGAGAAGTGGAGGAAATTGTTTCCTATCAGTGCAACAACCACCGGAAGAGCGCGTAAGAAAAAGGAACTCACTGTCGCCTAACGACACTCCCAGGACATTTCCTCTTGCACGAAGCAGGACTCCTTCCGTTTCCTCGAGAATTAACCCCTACAGGAAAAGCTTCCCTTTGTCGGCGGCTGAAGATGACTCCACCCCTTTGGAAACGTGCCGGACCTACCCGGAGACAACAGAGCAGAGAAGAAAGGGTTTACCAAAAGCTGCCAGGAAGGGACATCATTCCTCTAAAGGCGGTAATGAAATGGTCGCTGGATCCGTGTGGCAGCCTACGAAAATTCGTTAAGCCTCAGGTTTTTGCATCTCCATAGTTAACATTGATTTTCCAAGCCCTGAAGTAACCCTGACTGCAATAGTTATTGTGTTGCATTCTCGTGAACGTCTATTACGAATTTTCTTTCGCTACATCACATGCCTGCCGGGTGTGCCTCTGTTCCTACTCCATCCTCCACCTTCCAGTCAGTGTGGTGTTGCGATTTTCCACTTGCCAGACTCATTATGGTGTCACCACTCTTTATTTATCAGTCTCAGTGTTGTGTCATTATTCTCCACTTGTCAATCTCATTTTGGTGTCACCACTCTTCACTTTGCAGTCTTAGTGTTGCGTCATTTCTCATCAGTTTCCAGTCTCATTGTGGTGTCACCACTCTTCATTTACCAGTCTCATTATTGTGCCATTACTCTCCACTTGCCAGTTTCACTGTGGTGTCACCACTCTTCACTTACCAGTGTCAGTGTTATCATTACTCTCCACTTGCCAGTATCAGTGTGGTGTCACCACTCTTCATTTACCAGTCGCAGTGTTGTGTCATTACTGTCCAGTTGCCAGTCTCAGTGTGGTGTCACCACTCTTCATTTACCAGTCGCAGTGTTGTGTCATTACTCTCCAGTTGCCAGTCTCAGTGTGGTGTCACCACTGTTCCCTTACCAGTCTTAGTCTTGCGTCATTACTCTCCAGTTGCCAGTCTCATTGTGGTGTAATCATCATCCTCCTCCTGTCAATCTCCGTGTCGTCATTCTCATCTTCGTTTTGCCATTGTATTCTACCACATTATTAGGTATGGACGGTCGATGACTTGTCTTCACTCCCCAATTTGTTTCTTCTTCGTCGGCTCCCAGCACATTTATGGCATCCAACTCGCATCCAACCTACGTTTCCTCAGTCTCCCACCAGTCGTCATACTTCAAATTTCATCATCTTGCCTCCCTCAGCACACCACCCTGCTCCGACCAATCCATCTGAGTCTAATCAGCTTCACCTCGACCTTCTTAACCTTTACCTCACACCTCCCAGGAACCTCGCTGCTAGACCTTCTGCCCTGTTACAGCATTCCAGTAATAAATCAATAAATCAACGCTAAAGACAATGTATCCGGGGGAATTCTTTCCCCAACCATTCCTGTTACTATCACTAGATCGTCCGCATGGAGCAGCTGCCGTGGACCATTTCCTCTTGCCTCCTCATGAGCTCCTTCATAAGGATGATTAGTAACAGACTGATAGGAAATCCCCGATGCTATCCCATCACATTTCAAAATCATTAGATTTTTCCGTCACTGTCTTAATTGTGCCCTCGATTCAACGAACACTGATATAACAACAGTCAGAAATCCTGATGCACCTCCTGCCTTCATTGCTCGCAACGTAGTGCTCTTCTTGGTACTCAGTCGAATACCTCCTGTAAGGCTATAAAACATAATAAGAATTGTTCTACTTCATGTATTTTTCATGCATCTATTTTGACTACAAAATTGCAACCTTTGATGACCTTCCTATACTAAACGAAACTTTCTACATCCCCTGTTATGTTCCGTCAACCTTACCTGAAGGACTGGCATGTTGGTCTTCCGTTCATGTGGAAGCATTGCTTCCTCAAGAACCCAATAGACTTTCCCACCAGATCTTCTGCAAACTCTACTCGTTCCATGAGATTACTTGTCGAGTCTGGTTGGACAGGCCACTACACCACTCTATTTGTCTTCTTAGGCAATATTAAATTTTTCTTACCTTGTGACTCGATTCACATGTTCAGGCGATCCGCAATAAACAGCACCTCAGCATCTGACATCCCGCCACGTTATCCAACTCACCCAGAAAGCCTGCTTCGCCTCCTGCACCCTACAAATTATGACGCATACACCGGCACCAATTGCCCTAGTTTTCTTTCAATCAATTTTACATTAATTATACTTGGGCTTCTCGTATGCAGTTTCACCAACTTCATTACTAGACCCCAACTTGCATCCACTTCCAGATTTGTTCTCCTCCCCCGACCACCAGAACTTGGATCTTCCCTCTCCCAATCCCACAATTCAACATCATGTTGAATGATGCCACACCTCCTGAACTCAACCAAAAATCCATCCTTCTCCTACCTAACATCTAAACTCCCTCTCTACATCTCCCATCAAATGTTCCATCATTGCCTGTGAGCACCCTCAACTCTTCCTCTCTACATCTCCCATCAAATGTTCCATCATTGCCTGTGAGCACCCTCA
>SDVV010031855.1:0-11500 GCA_016164225.1 Gammarus roeselii
TTCACTATATTATTAACTAGAGAAGGTTAATGGCATTACGGGTGCATGGCTGTACAAGGACAATGAGTTGGTAATATTTCACTATGTTATTAACTAGAAAAGGTTAATGGCATTACGGGTGCATGGCTGTACAAGGACAATGAGTTGGTAATATTTCACTATATTATTAACTAGAGAAGGTTAATGGCATTACGGGTGCATAGCTATACAAGGACAATGCGTTTGTGATATTTCACTATATTATTAACTAGAGAAGTTTAATGGCATAACGAGTGCATGGCTATACAAGGACAATGAGTTGGTGATATTTCACTATATTATTAACTAGAGAAGGTTAATGGCATTACGGGTGCATGGCTATACAAGGACAATGAGTTGGTGATATTTCACTATATTTTTAACTAGAGAAGGTTAATGGCATTACGGGTGCATGGCTATACAAGGACAATGCGTTGGTGATATTTCACTATATTATCAACAAGAGAAAGTTAATGGCATTACAGGTGCATGGCTATACAAGGACAATGCGTTGCGTACCCGATTAATTGAAAATATTGTATTAATCAAATTTGATTTCGATATCGGCTTCTCGCGACTGCATAATAACGAAAGCGATCACACAGCAGTGGTATATATTCCAGGATATGAACCTCTCATCAAACTGTATGGAACTAGTGCTGAAATGGGCAATATCTTGCACTTGTAATACAGCTATTAGTGGGATT
Organism: Gammarus roeselii; assembly: GCA_016164225.1. Lineage (NCBI taxonomy): Eukaryota > Metazoa > Arthropoda > Malacostraca > Amphipoda > Gammaridae > Gammarus > Gammarus roeselii. Next base: position 726 of record SDVV010031855.1, read on the forward strand.
AGTTACCATCGTGCACTTGTAATACAGCCATTAGTGGGAATAGTTACCATCGTGCACTTGTAATACAGTCATTAGTGGGAATAGTTGACATCCTGCACTTGTAATACAGCTATTAATGTTAATAGTTACCATCATGCACTTGCAATACAGCTATTAATGGGAATAAATACCATCCTGCACTTGTAATACAGCCATTAAAGGGAATAAATATTATACTGCACTTATAATACAACTATTAATGGGAATAGTTATCACCTTCAACTGCAATGACATCCAATTTCGTTCTGATAAAGAATATTCTTTTAATATTTATTCATTACTATTATCAATATATCGTACGTCTTCAATTTGACTTAATTTCATCATCTTAATGAATAGAGATGTGGCTTAGAAATTCTTTTGATCAACAATTATAGTAATTTTTTCATAAACTTTCCCACATATCAATTTATTTTAGCCTCTGAACATTAGTTGCGTTCGTCCCGCATTTAACTTCTTCAAAATATGCACGAAAACAATATTGGTGAACGTTAGGGGTTCAGCCCAATGATTGGGGCACCACCTTCAAATACTTTCTCCTAGTAACTGATCGGAATTTGGTGTTACCTATCTTGAATTGGACACGAAAATGAGTGTTACAGTAAATGATTTAGTTAGTAAAGATGGATGTTCACTAACTGAAACATAAATCATTGACTGGATTTTTTTCATGTCACATGCAATAGATTATTTCGTAATTCGGGCTAAGCCGATTGCTGGTTGTCAATTGTTCTGGGTGATGACCGTGCAATAATTAAGATGTTATCCGAGTTAAAAATTCACATCTGATATGATAGCTTATGAGAATTCCATGGTAATTGTAGCCATGGTCACCAGTGCATAAACAGAGCAATGTTTCCACGGAAATATTAGCCAGGGTCGCCAGTACATACAGAGAGCAATGTTTCCATGGTAATAGTAGCCATGGTCACCAGTGCATACACAGAGCAATGTTATCACGGTAATATTAGCCAGGGTCACCTGTACATACAGAGAGCAATGTTTCCATGGTAATAGTAGCCAGGGTCACCAGTGCATACAAAGAGCAATGTTTCCATAGTAATAGTAGCCAGGCTCACCAGTGCATACACAGAGCAATGTTCCCATGGGAATAGTAGCCAGGGTCACCAGTGCATACACAAAGCAATGTTTCCATGGTAATAGTAGCCAGGGTCACCAGTGCATACACAGAGCAATGTTTCCATGGTAATAGTAGCCAGGGTCACCAGTGCATACACAGTGCAATGTTTCTATGGTAATAGTAGCCAGGGTCACCAGTGCATACACAGAGCAATGTTTCCATGGCAATAGTAGCCAGGGTCACCAGTGCATAAACAGAGCAATGTTTCCATGGTAATAGTGGCCATGGTCACCAGTGCATACACAGAGTAATGTTTCCATGGTAATAGTAGCCAGGGTCACCAGTGCATAAACAGATCAATGTTTCCATGGTGATAGTAGCCAGGGTCACCGGTGCATACACAGAGCAATGTTGCGTGTGTGATACGGTTGTGTTTGATGGAACGCTAAATCACATAACAGCGCCGTCATTTCTTTTCACGTAGCACCGTCATTTCTCTATTCAATGAGTAGGACTGTAATCGGTTCCTATACGAATTGAATTATATCTGTTTCATTTTGTTATTAGGCGATAATGCTTCACCTTTCATGAAAAGGCATCTTGTTTTCCGGTGCCTGACTCCAGATCACGATCAGCTGTTGACGCTCTAATGAGTTAAACATAAAAAGCCCTAATACGGTTAATCCCCTTAGATCGAACTCTCTGTTTAACATCTCCACGTAAACGAGGCATTTTCAACTGCCAAACCCACTCCTACTCAATGAAACCAGTGTTCGTTTCCTCGGAATATTGTCGTAAAGCCACAACAAACCAGCGGCTACATGCCAGCATTCATGCATGTGAATGTTTACATGTAAGTAAATAAATAGATGTACATGCACTATAGTTCCTTTTGTTTAGGTAAGTCATGGCTTGTGGCATAAGCACAGTAAGATAAAAAAAAAAATACGTAGTGAATTTATTCATAATTAATATTCGAACGAGACAACGAACAAGTGTAGGATAACTCTGGGTGGTGTTGTAGTACTGAAGTGGAAAAAAAAAATAGAAACTCCGTAGTAGCAAGCATAAAATGCAACAAAGTTTGTGAAATGTTAAGTATGAAGGCATTTAAATTGAATTTATAAATTAGAGACGGACTCCAATTGAATATATAAGTAAAATATTTTGGGTAACTGTAAATATACAATTTTGTTTTAATGTGAAAACGTTGCCATCCACGAAAAGTTTTAACTTTACATTCATCGTCTGCAGAGTGATCCTTGATCACAGTTATTACAAAATATTGTAAATTTGTCACAATTTGTGTTTTTTTCCGAGGGAAAATGTTCCTATTAATTAACAAGCGCGATAATTGATCATATGCAGTAATTGATACGTATAGGAACGTGGAGGTCATCCCTTCACTAAATGAATTTCGTAGCACTACGAACGCTATGATACTGTGAAACAAAGCAGAGTATGAATAGAAAAATAACATCTGAAATTGAGACCGTGTCGGCTGAACTCATCAAGCAAACTAAACTGAGCAGAGAGTCCTTCATAGATGGAGGAGGGAGGAGGGGCTGGTGCTATCTTCCAACGCTAATTGGCTCTTCAAAGAGCTTCTACGACTTCAGACGAACGGAAGCTAGTATTTTGTCTAGCAGGGAAGTTTTGGATTGCTCGTCAAACAGCAGTAGTTGAGTTGAGAGTTTGAGTTACCACTGAATAGGCCTTGCAATTGTAGGACTTGTTTCATTTGCCTTAGAGTCATCCTTACCGAGTAGGTCAATTGAAACTTCGCCATGCAAAAACAGGGCATACATAAGAAGCATTTCAGGGTAAATATTTGCTCGCCACTTGGCTGTCCTGGTTACCTTTCAAGTGATGTTATCGAAGACTAGTGTGAATGCATGCAGAAAAATTATTGTACTGTAATGAATTCGACCATTTCATACAATATCTTCTGATCGAAGCCTGTACAACAAGTTGAACCTAAGAGTAAATACAAGAATATGTCCAAATGTTGCTGTTTCACAGAATCGCATCAATATCATTTCCTTCTCGGTACAATCATTTAGGACTGTATTCAGGTATACTAAAACTGTAAAGCTTGGCTTTAAATATCGAAAAAAACGAGTATGAATCAATCATTTGATGGGTTCAATTAACCTTTAGCAGCAGATGTTCAGAAACATGATATTATTTTCAGGTATTCAAGAACAAATGGCCCGGACTCGGTTATCCATTAACATCGACATTGCTGCCAGCATCCTTATGCTGCAGTATCTCGGTAACTTCACGACTTGGTTATCCATTAACATCGACATAGCTGCCAACATCCGTATGCTGCAGTATCTCGATATCCTCACGACTCGGTTATCCAATAACATCGACATTGCTGCCAGCATCCGTATGATGCAGTATCTCTGGATCCTCACGACTTGGTTATCCAATATCATCGACATTGCTCCCAGCATCCGTATGCTGTAGTCTCTCTGTATCTTCACGACTCGGTTATCCAATATCATCGACATTGCTCCCAGTATCCGTATGCTGCAGTATCTCTGTATCCTCACTTCTCAAATAGCAACTACATAAGATTTTCATCTGTTCCCAAATACTAGCCTGAAATAAATTGTGCTTCTGTTGGAATACAAGCTTTTCAAATATTTACACTCAGAGTGGTCACCATTTCCCTCCGGAGCCAACTTCTCATCAAAGCGGCAAGATATTAATAGATATGAAACAGTACTGCAGAAAGCGACTGATAGTACATTGGCGCTCGGGAAACAATACAGCATGCGATACGTTGGACATGTGAAATAAAAAAAATGCGTTGAGTACTGATCTCCATGTAATGTCTTTCCATAGGCAAACTCGTATCCCAGTAAAAGGGTTATTTTTGCTGTGTCCCGTAGGAACACACTTTCCTCTCAATGTAGATTTAAATCATGTGACAATATTGACCAAGTCCAAAGGTATACAGAAATTTCGCTGCCGGCAGAAATTCTTTTCGCGCGGGTTGAAGCCTTCGAACGTTTGAACACATAGAAAAACATCGCAATTATTAGCATTCTAGCCGTTAGCCCCCGGATTGAGGGGACACAGATTACTTCATCAAGGGGAGGAATTTATGACAAAATATATTGGGACGGAGACATCCCTGCATGGTCTTGAATTTGTTCCCGGTGCAGACACTTTAGAAGAATGCTGTTTTGGGAAGGGGTCTTCTTGTTCAGTTATAAGAAAGAAATATTGATTGCATGACGTGTGTTCTAAGATTTCTATACAAGTCATAGTTTTCTATGAGTTATCAAGCAAAATAATGTCGATCGAAGGCTAACTTAACAGTTCTTCGAAAGACTGTGTGATACAATTATCCAGTCGGAACATTCACGGGTCGAAGACTAACCGAGTCAGAGAGACTCATGCGGCTCGTGAAAACATTCAATGAATTTTCGGGGTCATAACGAACTATCACAGGCTACGATGAGAAGTCCTCGCGAAGTACATCTGGCGGATCATTGATACTTCAGTGCTGAGACAGACAGACTCCAGGTCAGCATAGTCTCTTCTTGAGACAGAGACTCCAGATCAGCATAGTCTCTTCTGCTTACTCATTGCACGATCAAAAGTCCCATGAATGACTCCATGTTTCTAAGCATCGAATATTGCGCCGGTAAAAGTGGACTAGGTTGCGCTTCAGCATGCGTCCAAAACCATGTTTCACATCTCCTTGTGTAAGTCAAACGTAGAGGTGAGTTCATTCCTTAATTAGTCTCCAATGAACAAGGAAGAATGAATCAAAAATGTATTGATATGGGATCGCCTTTGCTCGGAAAGATTTGTAGTCATATGTGTGTATCTTTTTCTACGTAGAGGCATTATTACAACAACACACATCATAAACATGACTTCACTTAACAAATCCGCTATTCAAATTCGTAACTCGTCGCGAAATATAATTGTGGTTTAATTTCGTATTTCCCTTTGTTCGGTGTGGAATTGGTTTACTAAAAGATCCAAAATATTTCACGGGTTTTCACAAAAAAAAATGAAGGATTAGTAAATACCACATATTTTTATTTTCCTAATTGTCTGTGAATGAAGTTGTTATTCATAAGTGCCTTATACCTGTCGATAAATAACCGACCCCTTTGTAGGTGCGTTTATCTTTTTTGTCCAGGTTTAGATGTGTTTCTGACTCACCTGACAGTATCACAAGCATAAGCCAGGTTACCTGGCAACCTGAGAGGCATTCACTCTGAGATCGTGTAACTATTTGTTTTATACATGGTCACCAATTTTTTTGATTATTTATTATTTATTAGAACTATGATATCAGAGTTGACAGCTTCATTCAGACGAGCGTCATCATTATGAAATGATTTAATTACCGAATTTTTGTTCTGGTGTCAGCCAGCGCTTGGAACAGCGAGCCGTTTTTTCACGTATCCAATCTTTACTAAACTCATTTAAACGTTGGCTTTTGTTTTGATACCATCAACACTTCATAGTCCTGTTACGGTCATTTTGGTTTCTTGTATTTCATTATCGTCAGCAAAATGCTGTACTAACCAATAACTAATTCGTAGCCTATTCAGTTCTTGACCTGCTGTGGATGATGCGGACACGCGAGCAGGTCATGTCCGCTGTCATCACTACTAAGAATGTCACGCGAGCAGGTCATGTCCGCTGTCATCACTACTAATAATGTCACGCAAGCAGGTCATGTTCGCTGTCATCACTACTACGAATGTCACGCGACCAGGTAATGTCCGCTGCCATCACTACTAATAATGTCACGCGAGCAGGTCATGTCCGCTGTCATCACTACTAATAATGTCACGCGAGCAGGTCATGTCCGCTGTCATCACTACTAAGAATGTCTATAAACTCAATTCGACAAATGCAAAAATTCACATGCGGATAAAAACCCGTCAAACATAATACGTCAACCGCGGGATTCCAGACCAATTGATTCTTCTTATTTGGTCTCCCTTCGCTGTGGGGCTAGAAACATATTTATTCTTTACTGTGCAACCTACTGCTGTTTCAGTCATGGTGGCACGAGAAAAGTCAACGATGACTCTTAAGAGTAATTGTGTTTTTCCTCCTCAGGCCCACGCTTTTACTCGCCGTTTAATCAGAGCCAGGCGCTTATAGACTGCAGAGCTCGTAGATCTTGTTTTTTCCCATTTTGCTTATACAAACAGAATGTAAAGTATTTTCGTAGAATAATATAGATGCAAAAAAATGTTGTTACGTTTGCAAGTGGCATTTTAAGTATTAATCAGTGTTTGGACAATCAGTGTTTGGACTATCAGTGTTTGGACTATCAGTGTTTGTACAATCAGTGTTTGTACAGTCAGTGTTTGGACTATCAGTGTTTGAACAATCAGTGTTTGGATTGTCATTGTTTGGACAATCAGTGTTTGGACTATCAGTGTTTGGACTATCAGAACACAAGTTCGTATAAGCACGCAGGATCATACAACATTAGGGCGCTAGCTTATTCACATTTTTCCCATTCATACAAGATTGGAAAGTTTATTCCCATTACCACCGATGATGAACCAGAACACCTCGTGACTGTTATAACGAGGCTTGCAAACCAGCGCAGCACGGCTAGCAGGAAATAGTTTACCAGTCCTTGGTATTATTGGTCGAATGTTAGCAGCAAATGCAACATGTTGGTTTTCTCATACTCTTCAATATTCCTATTCACATTGCAAGTGCGAATGGTAAATAAAATATGAAAATATCCTGTTATTGTCCAATGGTGAAGTTGCTTTAGAATGAATATGTTCGGCAGTGGAAAATTAAACCAAACATCAAACTACGGTCCAGGAGCCTCAAATGCTGCCACCTTTAAACGTTTTCATCAATATTCAATGCATAGTAATGGCACGGGAATTTGTTTGCTGACTCTTCCAGGACACATGACATGACGGTCAACCATAGCTCAACAGGGAGGCTCATGGGGAGCAATGGCACGGCATTTGCGACGCAGGAATAATACGAGTCCTGTGGTACACGAGCTTTTTCGGTTAAAAAATTAGTTAATTGGACATTAGGCATTTATTCACTCATAAAATTTTCTGTATGTATAATCTATAGATAAAAGTTATTTACGGAGCTATATTGTAAATAATCATTATGAGAATTTCAGAGAGAACTCCCGAAAAATTTGTATTTATATAAAGTTACGGGTTGTACTGGGATTTGAATTACCTACTTATTTTGGCTTTCACGCAACGGCTGATCTCACCAGGCCCTCAGAAATAAAATACGAGCAAAAACTGCAGCAGAACACTGACTAGCACGGGTTTCATCAACCCAGAAACGTTGAGGACGAGCGGGCACTAGACTGACTAGCCCGTCTCTCATTGCCCCAGAAATGACTGATACGGACGGGCACCGCTGAAGACTGACTAGCACGTCTCTCATTGCCCCAGAAATGACTGATACGAGCGGGCACTGCAGAAGCGGGCACTGCAGATGACTGACTAGCCTGTCTCTCATTGCCCCAGAAATGACTGATACGGGCGGGCACTGCTGAAGACTGACTAGCACGTCTCTCATTGCCCCAGAAACGACTATACCGAGCGGGCAGTGCTGAAGACTGACTGGCTCGTCTCCTACACCCCTAGAAATGACTAATATATTGAAGGTACGGAGACGCTGAATCGATCCCTAACATATCACACTATTGAAAGCAATGTTTCTACGGTAAGCCGCTTCACGACAATTTAAATCGAGAGCTTCGATAGTCGCCAAACACTTCTCGTAACAACAACAATATTACGTAACGACGGTCGTTCGTATCCCGCAAAAGCCAGTCACTCTGCATTTATTTCATCGTGCATGGTGAAAGATGTGTCGGCATTTTTTCTTTCGTGGTTGCCTCGCTATGAGACCTGTTCAAGAAATGAACAATTGGGGGCTGATTATTTTAATGTAAGTATCGCTCTAACTGATCTACAGTATACCAGTATTTCAAAGAATAGCATCGTAAACTCGATTAAATGTTCTTATATATGTAATACCAACAACTACACATACGAGTATTAGAATACGATGTCGAATGCAATCACGAAGCGAGTTAATAATGAAATACAATGTGGACTACAACCATTAATACTGAAATAGTTTGCTACTAGGGGCAAAAATGTGCGACACCTTTGAGGTGACACACGCATGCACGCAAGGCAAGATTTGTTGCACGAATTGCATTTCGTTTACATCGCACTATTAGTAATTGACGTGCGAGGACGCGAATATGTGTGAACATCACCAACTTCACAGCGATTTTAATTTTTAAAAAGTTTATCTGACAAAAGATTGAAATTTTACCGTGTCCGACGACCATACGCAATTATGAAAGTTAAGCATTGCAATTTATCTGATTTATCAATTTGATGGGGACATCCAATGAGAGTGAGTGAGAGGTTCCCCACAACAACCTCTTAATTATATTGATCTAGATCATAATAATTAACAGGCTGCTGCGGGGAAAGATTTGAAGTGTTTCAAATCAACTACTGGACTGCGGTAAGTCAATTGAGGCGCATAAATAGAAATTGTGTGTTCGGACGTTAAATTGTTTATGAAATTGAGTCTCACAAGCAATGCTCAGTTTATAATAAAAAACGAAACCTCATGCCGGTACAAAGAAACATTGCGGGGCGGTATAAAGAACAAGATAATTAATCGGGCAGAATGTTATTCTAAATTCACTGCCTCGGGGAGACTCGGGAATGTAAAACTAAACAATGGCTTGAATGAGAACACGAGATACCTCGTGTAAGTGCTACTTCCTCACATGAGATCACTCGTGTCAGGGTAACTTCCTCACCTGAGATCACTCGTGTCAGGGTAACTTCCTCCCTTGAGATCACTCGTGTCCGGGTAACTTCCTCACTCGAGATCACTCGTGTCAGGGTAACTTCCTCACATGAGATCACTCGTGTCAGGGTAACTTTCTTCCTTGAGATCACTCGTGTCAGGGTAACTTCCTTACTTGAGATCCCTCGTGTCAGGGTAACTTCCTCACTTGAGATCACTCGTGTCAGGATAACCTCCTCACATGAGATCACTCGTGTCAGGGAAGCATCCCTGCAGACAAACACTGTCATGTTAACATTGTATTCTCAATTAATTCATTTAAATTTATAATCGAAACGGTGTAAATCTTGTTTGATATGAAAGGGACAACTAAGCTGAGGTTCAGAAGATTCGGTCATTTCGCGATGAATTTAGACACCAGTATCCATCCTATAGTGCCTTCCATCAGGTGAGACACAGGTAAATTTTAAACGTGTGGCGGATAAAATATTCAGACAGAAGCAAAATCGGACGTTGCTGACTAAATCCTCATATGTTATTCATGGATTCAGATATCATCATTTAAGCGTAGTCAAATACGAATTTAAATACAGAACAGTAATGGAACCGCGATGCCACTACCGAGCCTCGAACTCACAACAAGCAGCACCGCGGCTGGCGGTGCTGTCGTGTGCGCCGTCCACTCGGCCTATTTGGCCCATTATTAGCATCATAACAGATACACATACTGCTTATTACTTACAAAATAAAGTACCAACTGACTTAGCACCCTTGACACAATAGTTCCCTTATACTCCGTATCGCAGATGTCCGGGACATTTGCGAGTTGAGGGTAAATCATCCCAGAGCTTCAGAGTATGAATAAATTTATATAGTTTCTTTTCCGGTGTAATTATTAGGCGACCTGATTTTTGAAGTGTGTAAGTAAAATTCAATTGCACACAGAAACAAAGAAACTGAATATTTATTACACGTTTGAGTACACTATCTGATTGGCTCATTTTATCAACGTGAATGTGCCGAAATAGTAACCTTCCTGAATAGTCCCCACTTTTTCATATCAGAGATTTAATTCTTTGCGTTTATCCAATAGGTGAGAAACATTGATCCGGAGTGTATTGGGAAAATATAGTGAAATTAAACTTTAGTTATCCCTGGACGAAAACGTTCAAACAAATCCAGGCCCACGATACTCACGAAGTCAAAGCCGCAACATTTACAGATTTATAACCCATTCCAATATGATTCCCTACTTGACAACTTCATGTTACATAACACTTTATAGGTAAAATGTTATATGCGCATAACAGCTTAATATTCCAGTCATCCATTTGGCAGAGAATTATTAATTAGAAGCGGGTAAACGTAGGCTAGTTACCAATAACAACACACTCAGGCGTGCTATAAATGGGAGAACCAGATAGCTCACTTTACCGAGAACTTTGTACTCAGTTGGTTTTTCCAAAGATATTACTTGACATTTTGAGTCAATCAGCAAGCTGGTGTATTACTTGTCGACAGACAATTGTTTACATTACTTTCTACATGCGACGGAATCCTGGCGCACAGGAACACGAATATTATTTCATCTGATGGTAGGTAGATGTCAGTAAATACTACAGTGTAATATAGTATCATGTGCTCGGAACATGCAAAATCGTTTGTGCCCATTAGGCCTAACTAACCATGACCAGGAATGCGGTATCTATAACAGTAGTAGAGTAAATGACAGCGAGAACGGCATTCTAGAGTCATTTTGCTGGTCGGGGGGCAGGGCGCGGTGCATGCAACCTTGACTCAACCGTCCCGTACGGGACGGTTG
>SDVV010031856.1:0-11500 GCA_016164225.1 Gammarus roeselii
TTGCAGTTATTGTATTTTCATGTAATATATTCATTTACACGTTAACGGACACCATGGAATAAGTGCCTCAAAGAACATGTACAGGTGGCTAATTAGATGGGAAAATAGTGAGTATGAACTATTATAGATATGCACTAATGCTGCTGGCACAGGCACAGATACACATATAGAGACGTCACAGGTAACGGCATCAGCACCGCATACGTATTCAAATGTTCAGATATTTATATGGTTCGGCACAGGTACCGCTCCTGTAAGTATATAAACGTGCGTGTATTTATATGACGTCGTAGTCAAAGGGTGAGAAGGAGTTTAAGAAGATAAGGTTATAGCCGTAAATCGAATCTTGTTCCTTGCAGTTGGCGGTGTGATTTCGTTGTGGTAGGACGTGGCATAGTTTGATATGGTGGTATTTAGATAGCAATGACAAAACGGGAGCCTGTGTCATCTGTACAGAGGAACTAATTTTATTTCAAAAGAGTCCCACATTAATTTTTTTGCATCATCTCATACGTCACCATCATCAATGATATTAATTTCTTCAAAATGAACGAGCATATTGAAGTTGTAAATAATCGATGGGTACATTGAGGGAACATACCAGTAAAAGGATACTGAGTATAATCAAGTTTATCTAAAAACTAGACCAAAATCGTGTATCAAGTCCTAAACTTACCGCAAATTTCTCGTACAGAGATTCTTGAATCTGATCTACAGTATGTGCCTTATACAAACCTATCCAATATTCAACGTAGATAACATAACACAACATGATGCAAAAGCGATACGAATAACTTACTCTACAAGGAATAAAGTGAAGAAAATCTTATGAAAAACTAAGGTCGCCCATTGTTCTAGCAGGGATTCGATCCAGTAATGTTCGGTCATTTTGGGATCGATCCAAACAAATGTAGAAAAAAAACTGTCACACATGTATAAAATAAACTTCAATTAACCCCATCAGCGGCACCTAATTTAGCGATGAGAGCGGCGATTGACCCTCACGGGCCATCACTATTGATAATGCTAAGTATGCGATGGCCAAAACGATTTGAGAGGTTTGATTGTAAGAAACTGCTGAAGCAATCACTAATGAACACCACAGGAATAAAAAAAAATAGACACAAAATGTCCATGTTATTGATATGCTGATATCTTTACAACTGAATGGTGAAATCACGCCTGGCCAGCATGAAGAGAGCATACTGGACGAGGCGGCGCGAGAGAGCTGCTGTAGCCACGTACGCATACGCCCACATTACGTGTACTAACGCACGCACACGTTGTCAGCTGCTCCAAGAGAGAGCAAATACGAACGGTCATAGGCAACTCCTTACCACTGAAGAGCACAACCATTTTTACTAAACGGTAGTCATAAAGAGCGGAGTGGCGCTCCATTGCGAAGTAGAGAAAAACACATACGTGTATAAAAATCGTTTATTAATCAAACACCATTCGAAATTCTGCGTTTTATTGTTGTTGCAATGTTCAAAGAACAATGTCTTCCAGGAATAGTTGAATCTACGAGAACGTACAGGCAAAATATAAGAGTTTACTTATGTGCTAAGACAAAGTTGGCCCAAAATGGCCAACCTGCCGGTTTTTGGAATGAAAACGATATTGCTAGTTAAGTTGTAATAGAATTAACAGACACAAATATAAATTAAATTAGCTAGGTCCCAAATCATAATTCACTAAGATTCGAAAGAGTCTGTTAAATTGGTCCATTAACTAAGCCGCCTGTTACCTTGACCCGACTGCTAGCAACTAAGGTGCCAATAACACAAAATTAATCCTATCTAAGACGAGTTTCTTAATTTTATATAAAAGATTAGAGCAAACGATTTTCTTGAAATCTGTCATCAACTTCTAAGTGTTTATTGTTGTTTGTTTGTCGCTATCATGCAAACATCAGTTAAAATATTTGAATTGAAATAAGTCGTAAAGATTTCACTAATTTTGAATGTGTTTCGACAACCCACCCCACCAGAAAAAATATGGTAATTTCAATTTTGATAAAATTATATTCTACGATGTATGGTTTTTCACTAATCCAAGATGCAATATATTTCCATCACCAATGCTAAGCTGAAAATGTGTTAATCGTCAGTGGCGCATTAGCGGGTGGAAAGAATTGTGGGGGTGTGGGGGAGATGGGTCCAAGTGCCACAACCCCCATCCCCCATTTCGGCTATATATGATAAGAAAACTATTACATTATGAGTGACCACGTATATATGTCAACAATGCTCTCTTCCCCTCCACCACAAAATTCTGGGTGCGCCAATGTTTATCGTACCATGGTTACGAAAGTGTTTTGGTTACTCACTCACTCATTCATCTCTCGTTTTCGAATCAGATTGATGTACTGAGACGCTTTCTTGGTATAAGATCCACACGTCTTGAATGTATATTTTTTGATTTATTGAAGCAACATGAAGAAGATATCAGGAACTGCGCTCACTACAAGAGAAGTTTGTCCAGAGAGGGTGAGACCAGGAACCTATCTAAAGTTCCATTATTTTATGCATGAATAAAACAATCACATTTTCGGCACGGTCTTCAAGCAGAGTATGGTTTGCGTTTTTTCGAGCAATTGATTTCTACTGTTTAGTGTGTGCCGTCAATGACTCCATTCACTAAGATACGGATCTCAAGCAATTTCCTCAATTTCATTATGTTCACCTCACTCGGTAGTCACTAAGAAGCGCCACAGTATGTTTTCTCATGGAGACACTGTACTAAGTGATCTTATGTATCGTATGATCAAGACAGATATTTTCCTGTGATCCATTCCAAAAGCAAATCATCACCAGAGGGTGTTACAGAAATGAACAGACAGTTTAGGGAGATTCATGTCTTAGTAGCTATAAGGCCTTAGGTGCCGTTGTGACGCAGTGCCAAACACCCTTGAATAGGATGAGTTGCCACGCGGCTGGTAGCAAAGTTCCGCTACTGGCTAATTAATCCCGAACATCGGATCAAAAACAACAAATTACCGCAAAAACAACAAGGTTTTTTAAACGAATTTTCCTGGTGGAAATATGCCGTTTGCTTTATTTCTAATTAAACACGTTAACTTGAGAAAAAAATCGACGGTAGGAATGTTTTTATTTTTAAAACGAATGATGCTGTTCTGTTGTGTAGTGATTTGAAAGTGCGAACTTTATTATCCGTGGATCTAAGCTTACGTCTTGTAAACTGACGCAAACTCAGGGCCACTGATAGACGAACCGACGACCCTAGACGGGTCATCAACAAGGCGACGGAGGTGTGATGTTTTGGCGGTGATCAAAAAAGGATGTTACAATGAACCACAGGGGGTAATATTCAAAATCGTCCAGTGAGCTCCTTAGCAACTTCTTCATGACTTGGGTGACGGACTACCTGTCACTGGCTTTGTGAAATTTGGCTTCTATAGAAGAGAAGATGATGGATGGTATGGCTTCCGAATAACCTAAATTTCAATTCAATATTGAGAGAAAAGTTTTTCTGCGATAGATGGCATTTTACAATCTAAGAAAACCTTCGAAAGACTATTGAAAACGTTTAATCATTAATAACACCCTCTGAGACAATAAGTTTCAGCTCTTCATTTGACCAGTGACTCGCAAATATCTCTATAAACAATGGAGATTATGTTTCAACACAGTGAGCTAACTATTTACTGTATTCACTGCAATATATATTCAAACTGCAAATGTATGCTTCGTTTAATGTATACACAGCTTATTTGTATTCCTAAAAACAACTTTGATGCTGTTTTTTTTGCTTCCTCTAAACAATGATGTGAACATTTTGCTAATGTCTAAATTTATTTAGCCTGTTTTAAAAAGTAATAATACAAATTGCAATTCTTCTGAAGTTCTAATATGTTGGTTATTTATATTAGAAGTTGTTATGTAAATGGAAACTGAATTTTTTGGCAGACCTGACCATAACACGAGGATTAGGCGATCAGAAGTGAGGGTAATGTACGGGATCTTGAGTGCAGAGTGGTGGTGTGAGTACATATTGTTTGGTGTATTGTATGTTTATATAAATTGTATGCATAGGCATTGTTTAGGTTTTTATTTGTAGTGGTGGAATATGTGTTGTGTTGGGTGGATGACGAATATTTTTATTGGTGAGTAATATGCGTAGTAGATCAACGAATTATCTTATCTTATTATCAGTTTTCCTAATGCACTGCCGTGTTGGGGTCTATTTTGTGTAGTTTTTGTATATTTATTGTATATATATATTTTTTGTTAGTATGTATTTATATTTATGTTTGCTAACTACTCTTGTCGTTATTCCACTGATAAAAACGTGGTAGTTCTTCAAAAACGAATGAAATAATTTTAGAAAGTTAGATTATGTTTAAAAAAGTGCGCTCGCTGAGTAGGAGAGCTAGAAGAGGAGGACGACGAGAAGCCTTGGACGAAAAACCTTGAGTTCTGCCTGGTTGGGTAAGCACGTCTTTAAAGAGGTCAAGAAACGGGACGAGAAGAGACTTGTGCATCGCTTCTGCAAAGTGGAGAGCAAGATGGACAAACTCTTGCGGGCCTTCCAGGGCCTGCAGAGGAGAGACGATGACGAAGGTAATGGGGCCTTGCTGCAAGGAATTCGTTCTCTAGCTCCATCTACGGCTCCGTCATCAGGAGTTGGACAAAAGAACCGACCGCGTTTAGGATGATGTGCGTAAGGAAATCAAAAGGACGTGCGAGCGAAGCAGCGACGTCTACGGACGTTACCAGCGGTTGGTTGATGAGGTTTGTATATAAAATTTGAGAAGATCAGAGAGAACCACGAGGTTTTTCTTCAACCCTTTGTTGAAACTTACATTTCCAAAGGATGATGGAAATGTAAGTCATCCAAAGGATGACTCCCTTCCGTGATGCATTGGGTAAGAGTCTGCAACGACAACTCGCATCCACCCGTAAGCCTATGTCAGAGCCACTGGTACTAAATGTGAGCCCGCCACTCGCTAACAATTTTAAACCAAATCCGGACCAAACAATCCCCGTTAGTCCAAGAGGTCATCGCCTGCATGCGCGGAGACCAAAGACCGGGATTAAGCTATTGTCCCGGACCATGACATCCGGGAATGGAATCCACCCTGACTCAACGGGGCCGCGTAGGTTGAGAAGGATTTCAGTAGGTACAAAAACGATTCATTTCGTGAACAGTGATGCCAACGAGGAACACCTTCAACAATCTCACGGACCTGGACTGTTGAACTAAAACGCTTGTTACAGGTGACTCCATTGTCCTACATCAGGCGATCAAATTTGTTAATCGCTGTAAGGAAACGAGGCGTGTTCATGCCAGCCGGGTGCCGGACTTAACAAGATCAGAGGGGCCCTTGAGGACGTTGGGGTCTCCAGCCCGAAGACTCTCATAATCAGTCATTTTAGCGCCAACGATCTGAAGCGGAGTAGGTCAGAAGGCTTGCTAGTGAAGTACCAGTAGCTGATTTCTGACCTTAAGGCAAAGACAAATCGAGTGGAAATCACAACTATTCAGCCACGAATTAATGGGGATGAGCTGTACAGTTAACTGACTTATACAAATATGGTCTGATCGCTTTCGGGAAAGGTTCGATCTATTCCTGAAAAACGGTCAATACTTGAACGACATAGGAAATGCCAGACTCGGCAGACTGCTCCATTTAGGCGCTAAGAAATAATATGTCCTAGAGCTAGGGAACTGGCGTGCTTTAAACGGGTCGCTATCCCTGGCGCTAAATTCTTTTATAGCTAACGTCAGATCAACCCCTATCATCTCCGCCAACTGCTTCATCAGCCCCAAGTTGTTCCGACTACCTACCTACGGTACCATTTTTTAACAGCGAACATTCATAGCTTTCCTCAGTCACACCAGCCACAGTCATATCTGCCAGTGGCATTCTGGCAAAAATCTGTTTCAGCCCACGTCAGAATCAGCCACCAGTCGTACCATTTTACCGGTTATCACATTAATGAAACTTTTCCTGCCCAGCCTAACCTAACCTAGGGTACGTGTTTCTAACCCGCGGGGCAAAGGTACGTATTTCTAACCCGCAGGGCAAACATACGTATTTTTGTAGGGTACGTAATGCCGGTTTTTAGCGTTTTTTTATTGAAGTTTAATTAAAGTGATAACTGTTAGGTTGGTACGCCTGTTTCGGTGTAATGACAGTGGCAGATATGACAATGGCAGATTTCGAAGTGGTGGAAAATGCGTGCGGGCTGAATCATCGTTAGGTAGAAAGCACGTGGGATGAAAGATTTTTAGCGGTTATGACAGTGTCCGGCCATAACAGTAAGGTGAAGTGAAGTGGCGATAGTGCGCGTGTGCGGGAATAATTTTAGCGCGAACGCTGGGCTCCCCTTTAAACGGTCAAATTTAGCCCGCTGCTAATCCCCCGACGTCAATTAGTCGCTTCTTGATGAGGAGGATAGGGCACGAAAGATACGTTACAAGATTAGGACGAGCTTACAGACTCATAAGAGGGTACACATAGTGGAGGCGAATTAATCCCTAGGAAGGGGTCGTGATCCTTGAACGTAGACTTCAGGTTGAGTTCCTACCAATGACGAAGCCGTATTTCAAGACCAGCGCTGTATACAGGTCATAATTTGTAATGAGCAGTCCTATACTCCAAAATTCGATAAACTGCGGGGACTAGTGACCTTGTATTCGTTTGATTTCATTGGCTCAAACTAAACATGTCTTGATCTCCAGAAAAGGAACCTGGTATCGTAAATATTGCTGCCAGGCTACAAATGTTTAATGTAGACAAATCCGTTCGCATTGGAATAGAAGGTGGGTTCGTGATGTATCGAAGCAAGCACAAGTTCGTTCATGGTAGTCTGTTACTGGAAAAACAAATTAAAATTTCCTCACGTGGGATTTAACTTCGTATAGAAATTTTTTACGGTACTATGTGTGGACAAAGCCTCTTAATTGGTTATATTAATCAAATTTTCGATGAGTTCCAATATTGAATAGCAAATGGACATTGAAGATTTCACTTAGTTTTAAATCATAAACGAATTTTCCGCTCGCACCTGTACGGAAAGGAGACGCTGCACCTAATTCGTAGAACTACACTTGCTACATGTTTTTGCGAAATTTATAATGCAGAAATTGAAGTGGCCCATGCGATATTGAAGCTGGCATTGGTGTACAACCATAGCCATACCCTGGCGAAACATGATGTCTAACTCTATGAGCAGCTGGGTGAAATAGTATCGGATAATCGGAAGACTATCATCTTTGGCGATTTTAATCTATCGTATTTGACTGGGGTAACCTAACGTTACAGGCCCCAGGCAACAAAGTGACGGAGTTTATCGTCAACAATGGCACGACTCAGTATGTTCATTAACCAACCCGACGGGGAGCGCTTGATCAACAACATACTAGTTGGCAATAAATAGGAGGTGCTGATCCCACCATGGTGGTATTCTGCTTCAAAGATTCCGTACAACTTTGCGCGAGTAGACTGCCAGCGAATGAGAGAAGCAACTAAGTGTGCCTAATTTGATCGAACAACTCAGATGGATGCTTGCTTCCGTATCCTTAATGATAGAGTTTGCGGGCCTGCAACCGGTGCATACCCAAAAAAACAATTGATCCCCCCCAAATGATCAGGACTCTTTGGTGAAATGTCGAACTCGTAAGGGCCTTAAATCGTCGCCATTAACTAGATGCGTAACAATTGAGAAATAGCACGGACCAGGCAAGAGAAATGCATCGCCTGGCGTGTTGGACAGCTACTGGGCTAGTCCGATCCTCCAAGCCCTCGAAAGGTAACAACATAGCGGACAGTTTCATTTGTACGTTAAGGACTTTTATCACTTTTCCAGAGAATGAATATTCGCTAGGGACATGGTTGGCTTAATAAAAGATGATGATGTCCTCACGACGTCACCTGTGGACGTCGTGTCCAGTGTCCTGAATACATTCTTTTGCTCAGTGTTTACAGTTGAGGGCCTCGGCTTTGTGCAAAACACTGTTTATGCTAGGGAAGTTACCCTCAACAACATTGTATTCACGCGAGAGGAAGCTATTAGGCATCGCGAAGGACTGAACCTCTGCTAGTCCATTGGTCCTGATGAACACTACCCTGGAGTTCTCAAAAAAACTCGAAAAAAAATACGGATTCCCTGGTTCATATTTTTAATTTATCGATGACGAGTAGCATGGTGCCTGAAGACTGTAGATTTTCGAAAGACACGGCTATATTCAAGAAAGGTGACAGACGACCGCGCAGCAATTATTGACCGATCAATTTGACGTAGGGCAGGTGCAGAACCACCGAGAGATTGCTTCGAGACCATCTCATTAATCTCATGAAAGACAACAGCCTAATTCACAACACTCAACAAGGGTTTTGTTGCAAAGGAAGCTGTCTGACAAATCTGCTGGACTTGTTCAACCAGGCGATCACGCGTACGATTAACTCAGAGCAGTTGATGTCATTTGCCTAGACTTTCAAAATACTTCGGAAAGGTGCCGCACGGAAGACTGTTGGGAAAAATCTCTGAGCTCGGCATCGGCTGCAACGTACTTTGCTGACTGTGCGCCTTGCGAAAGGGCCAACCAAAGAGTTAGCATTGGCCAGGCGATGTCCCAGTGGGCCCCCGTCACCTCTGGGTAAGTGGGCCCCGTCTTGGCGGACACCCTATACTGTTGCAAAATGAGCCATTATGAACGTGGGGTGTCACAATGCCAACTTCAGCTAGACAACGGAAGGAAGTGATTTGATGCTGTCGACCAACAGCGAGTCATGGGCATCCTTACTTCGAAAGACTTGAAATGGGTCGTGCAGGTCAAGGATAGCTACAAACAGGACAGCACACCACAACCTTGGTTAAATTTCCCGTCTCTTCCTCTGCAATATGAAAGATATAGTACTGCCGCTGAACAATTCACTCGTCCGCCCGCACCTTGAACATGCAATCAAATTCTAGTCTCCACATTGCCAATCCGCAACACTCACACCACATTATGCTAGTAAGCTTAACCAGCAGCTACGTCACCACAGCAACGTAAGCTCTCGAAGCTTGGCCTCATCCCCCTCGAGCAACAAAGGCTGAAGGGCCAGCGCAAAGTTTTTTTCAAATGTTTGGAGGATTCATATAATGTAAGTCCTTTCGCTATTTCGACGG
Organism: Gammarus roeselii; assembly: GCA_016164225.1. NCBI lineage: Eukaryota > Metazoa > Arthropoda > Malacostraca > Amphipoda > Gammaridae > Gammarus > Gammarus roeselii. Next base: position 9,141 of record SDVV010031856.1, read on the forward strand.
GGAGAACAACTTCCGGGAAAACCTTTCGCTTTGACTATAGTGCAACACTTTTTCCAGATCGCAAGCTGACTGATTTGAAACAACCTTCCAGCTGCTCTAGTTGGTGCTAACCCGTGAATGCGCATACTCTACAAACAATGGGATACGTAAGACCGTTGAGAACGACACGGCTTTTCCAGGAGCTGCCGATATTATTGTATAATGTTAATAATATTATAATACTGAGTACAACACAGTTATTTCCAAAATTATAGATAATAATATTATTATTATTATTTTCTCTATTACTATTAAATATAGGAACTTTTATTTGTTTATTTTTTCATTGTCATTGATTCTACACATCGGAATGATTTCTACTATGATTAGCATCTTTAGTAACTTTATTTATATTCATTACGGTAATATTTTTTCTTACCTTGATGTACTGGGCGAGAGCCCATAACGGCAACTAACAGCCACCCCTAAACCTCTAATCAAAGGCAACCACTTCCCGTTGACCTGAGATGCCATCGGCTTCCATCAAACAACGGACCAGAGACAAGCAAATGCAAGAATTATGATATGTTAAATCAAAACCGCATCAAAGGAGAGCCAGCTGTTCACATTTTGCGGGGTGGCGTTGTTTTGGAAGGATAATATATTGTTATTATTGTACAATATATCATTATTATTATCCACTTCGGAAAGATTACTAGCTCACAGTGATGTACTGGATGAGAGCATGTAACGGCAACTTATTTCCACCCCTAAACTAATGTCAGAGTGACCGGTATTGGGTGTGAGCCTGCCACGGTAACTCGCATCCGCACAAAAACTCGTATCAGGGTCTCATACGGTATTTCCTGTAAGCATGAGAAGCTAGCTGCTACCCGCAAACGAATGATCGTAGACAATCAGATGCAGGTACCATTAAATCAGACATATAATATGTTTTGCCTACTCCCTACAGATGTTCGAGTCATCGCCATGCCTAATGCCGAGATGATCAATGTTGAGATACGTCATCGTCCTATTGGAGGGCCCATTGTCGACTAGATGGTACTCTCTGTGTTCCGTCATTTTTGAAATTTAATATTCATGCCTTTCTGTAGATTAAATTCTGCGTTATTGATTTCAAAATGAGAATTTTTCTGTGAGCTTTTTCCTATTAAACTCTTACCTTGAAATTCAAATGCTTTTCAGGGAAGAACAAATGAGCGGTAGACGTGTTTGCTCAACTTTTGCGTTTATCAAAATTTCATAACCCGTATGATTGTTTCAATCTAGATTCTTGCGCAGTCATGGGCCGATCTAGCAATAGGAGATGTCCTTGAAATGACAGTCTCGTCAAGGAACCATAAGCGCACAGAAGACATAATCTTCTGAACACTTGGAAGAGGACCACTGCACAGGTAACTGAGCGTGATGTTCTTCAACTTTGCGTTCTTTTTCACAATCTTATAACCCGAAACTCTGCAGAGCATGCCCACGGGGAAACGTATGAGTCCGCTGAGTGGAGTATATTTGTGTGAAACTCGGATTAGACAATGTAATGGTTGGGATGTATCTAATTACGTTTGGTGTCCGACTTAGCCCCAAAATAGCTCGGAAATTGTAATTACTATGAACTCTTAGGGAGGATCAATTACTTTTGTGGTCAAGTTATTTACTTCAGGTAGTGCGAGAACGCCCGGGAGGGGGATAGGGGAGGAGAATAGGTGAGGAGGATAGGGAGGAGGATAGGGGAGATGGTTTGTTAATAGGTCCTGTAGACGGTAATTATTATTGTATTGGGTTATTTTGATTGGATTATTTCGCACGGTATGATGATATGGTACATATTAGGATGACTGTTTGTGTAGGACTTAATTCTTTTTAAAATGATACTTTTCTATCGTATCGTTTAGTTTTCGCAGGGTACCCTGTTATTTCTATGGTTTTTATTGCTCGCACATTATGTTATGTATGTTACCGCTGTCATAAGATATCCTTGCTCGATCGTTATCATACGTAGATTTTTACATCTCTCTCTTTATAAGTGAAGATCGTAATTTATACATGGTATTTTATAGCACAACCGGTGTTATTTTATTAAATCCATCCGTTTTTCCCCGTTGTAGCTATTGTTATTTGCACAGATTCGTCAGGGCTCATCGTTAAAATTCAATTAGTAGGCGCAGATACGTTCACGTATTTATAAAACCGTATGTCTGTGGATAATGAAACAATTTTAGGATTATATATATTTATTACAAAGATACATGGTTATATAGGAACATCAATCTATTTATCGGCTTTTTAGGGTCGGTTGCAGTACGTTTCACATATTTTCAATGCGTATTTAGGTGGGCAATGAGACAAATATAAAATTATTTACA
>SDVV010031857.1:0-11500 GCA_016164225.1 Gammarus roeselii
CTCATGTCATTTGATCGTCCCTCCTCGTGACACCTCATGTCATTTGATCGTCCCTCCTCGTGACACCTCATGTCATTTGATCGTCCCTCCTCGTGACACCTCATGTCATTTGATCGTCCCTCCTCGTGACACCTCATGTCATTTGATCGTCCCTCCTCGTGACACCTCATGTCATTTGATCGTCCCTCCTCGTGACACCTCATGTCATTGATCGTCCCTCAGACGCCATTTGACCGCGCCGTCGTCGCGTTCAATTGTTAAACTCACCAGCTTGCAGGTCCGAGCCCGCAGTTTTTTATATCACTTCTTCGTGTTTGCCTGATACCGTTGGCTTGTGTCTGTAACTCTTCTAAATAAAAAACTCTCATGCGAGCACTTCATTTTGTTCTCGCTGCTTAGTCGAGACGAAATTCTCTGTATTTCCTGTATCTTAACTACAACCTCCAGCTGAGATGTAAAAACAAGCACAAACTTCGTCAGTTACATTGAAATCTCTGTATTGGGGAAAATAAATAGTTAGTTACGTAAAGTAACTATTGCCCTCGCTGACTGGAGGCCAAGGGAACAGCAACTGTTGACGAGCTGGGACGGTTAAGCAGTCGAAATGATTTTGCCGTATATAAGATTACTACCCACAAATATCGTCCATTTAAAACTGGATTTTGTTGAATCAGCACAACACGGCGACAAAGTTTGAATCCTTCGTCTCATCATTCATATGAATAATACGGAGGAGTTATGTTTATCCATCCTTCGGTGAGTGTGAACTGCTGTCCGTCACACTCTATCAGTAACAAGTTAACTAGTTAACAAGTAACAAGTTAACATGTAACAAGTTAACAAGTAACAAGTTAACAAGTAACAAGTAACAAGTTAGCTCTAATTGGGAGCGCCCACTCAAGAATTCTCCTGAACTTGAGTCACACCACAGTGCTTATTGTGTTTGAAATATGGATCAACAGACCAGGGCGGGGTAGGTGAGGGGATGGGGGGAGGGAGTTACCGTAGAATCCAAAAGTATCTATAATGACGACCAATCATATACATTTCTAGATTATTTACAAATTACTAAGTTTACCCATAGGCCTTCTGTATTACATTAGATCTGTAGCCCCAATATGTATATACTATAAGCAGTGTGCTGTACACTTATCCTCGAAGTAATCTGACGTCAAAACGGTGGACAAAGGGATGACGTCTTCCACAACCAAGCCTAATTCTATTTAGGCTGATCAAAGGGTTTGTATTTGTTACAGGTTAGTTAAATGACCAAGTTGTGTCCTTATCTTTCTTATAATATTTGAAATTACCAACTAGTGCTCCTATATATAGTTGACAATAGACGATTATGAAGATTAGCAGGCATCCATTTTTAACTACAGTGTGCAATTCGTCGAAAGTGAACTCCATTTCTCGGAAAAAAACAGGAAACTGTGCAATTCTTCTGTTCATATTCAAACAAACTTGGAAGAATATTTCAAACAATGATTGGACACGAATGTTCATTTTATGTTAAATTGAACCCTTTTATTGGTACAAACATGGAAAAATGTTGGTGCAAAGATTAATCATTCATCGCATTTCGTAGTTTTAAATACAAAAATGATGCAGTGACATTACCACTAACCGGAAAAGCATCACCAGTCCATTCAGTTGATCGTCTGGACGGTAAATCTGGACGGTAACTGTCCGCTCTGAGGGAACATTCGAGGACAGTTTTGGAGGGCAAGCATCGACTTAAAGTGTAACGATCGTATAGATAAGGTTGGCCAATGTGGGTGATCACAAACATTCAATGTTAAATCGAAGAGAATTACTTCAAATGTAGGAGTCGTTTTGCGGAAAGTGACATCAATGCTAATTTCTATCATTGAAACTCCACTGAGATGACGTCATCGTAAGTTGGTTGCATAAGGGTCTACTTAATGGAGGTTCCATCGTATTCCGAGGGAGCAGCATTGAAACATCCATGGTTCTATGTGCATGGAATGGTTTATCTGATATAGGCTGTACATATCATTTGAACCCCATCTGGCAACGAAAACATTTGGAATAGTCCTGCAAAAAGTACATACCAGCCCTGTCGCACATATGTAGACCATAACAAACGTACCAACAGAAAAATGAACTGAATATTACTTTTGTGGCTCAAAAATTTGACACCGAAGTATATCATGATTTCACTAAACGAATAAAAAAGAAGCATGCTTAGAATAAACTTGTATCTCTATACGTGTCATGGTACGCTGGGACGAATCAAAAGAAAAATTGTAGGCTTTGCTATACGAAGAAATATTGAGTTCGTAGAATGTTTCCATTTCCAATAAAAACCAAGATATAAACAATTTGTGTCTCTTTTATCATTCAATACCATCTCAAATATTCGTTGTCTGGCTGAATGTCATCGACAGACTCCCGTGATATTGACACTCATACACACTCGTCGCTGCTCCTGCTATGGCCTCTCCGCTTCAGTACTTGGGTGGAAATTTTTTTGCGAACCTTGATATCCCATTCGCGATTTTTGATGTGTTCAACGCATGAATACCCGAGTGGCGAAATATTTATCCAATGCATTATTACCGATAAGCAATTTCATTTACTGCACTTATTATATCTTGCCGAAACAGATTTCATCCTGAGTTATATTTCCCGAATTGATTGAACATCGTCCAGCACCACCCGGGTGAGGCCGTTCGTAAATTCATAATCAAACATTTGTATTCCAATTTAATTGTGGCCGATGCCAAGAGAAGGTCTCAAATATTGGACTTCAGGAATGCTGTTTTTGAGAGAATGTTTAGCGACGGAGTGGAGAGCGGAGTGAAAAATCGCGCTATTGGCGGCGTTTCAGTTGGCGAGAGGACTTCAAGAGGCTCATTTGTGACACCAGGAAAACACATGGGGGGTGATAAATAAAACTTGACGTTAGAAAACGAGAACTCCATTGGCATTTATCGGACTGTACAAAGTAAATAAAATTAAATGCAGGAAGGCAATATGCTCTTTTCTCAGTGGCTACTAAGTCTATAGATTACGCAACACGGTGATAATTGATAGCACGAATGTTCACCTTGAAAACTGTAAGAAGGTGCCAAATTTCAAATGATTCTCCTGCTAAGCAATCAAACATTTATTTAGACTGCATGTTGAAGTGAAGATAGTTTTTATTATGATGAACGGCTTCACAAATAGTGATATGAATATCATATACAATCTATGTCTTATTATTTCACCTTTTTCGCTTCGATGAGATAAAAAACACCGGCATTTAATTCTGCTTCGTCTAGCAAGGAGTAACTGTCTGGGCCGTATGCTTTGGCTGGCCGCCATGTCAAAAGCGCCAGTGTTCTGGACAACGATCGGCTTCTGCCATAGTGCTTCGGATTTCTGTTCAGATATTTGTATACTGATAGTTTTTGTGACACCTCCCATTGAGACAAATTTACCTCTGCAATTGACCGCAAAGAACCTCAGTAATGTTTCGCAACCGCTTCGTAGTTTACGGTTTAGTTCGACTTGATTCCCCCAACGCGTTGAAACTTTTCCTGCTTAACGTCCCAAACAACTTGTGCTCTAAGATTTGCGTGTTATCCTGTTTTAAAAATGCTAAATCTTCGACCGAGATGTCTCGCAATATCAAACAGACCTGCCAATAAGCTTTCATTGCGGCTTTCCTTCAATTTTTCTAATATTTCACACAACATCGAAGAAACTGATCTACTTTTATTTCAGCTAATACATCCTAACATCAGCCATGATTACCCAGATGCCGCACCAGGCCAAACTGAAGAAAAGGTTTTCACATTGTTGAAGAAGAAGATTCTGCGAAGCTGAGGCCGGCCCCAATGAGGTGGCACTCTGGCAAAGCACAATTGAATAAGCTTGAAGAAATTGATCAGTGTGGGAAGATTTGATCATATTTCATTAAGGTAATTACATTTTGAGTTCACGCTTTGTCAAAGAAACCAATACACAAACTTGTGCAATTGAATGGTGCGTTGAAATGCATGGGTATCAGCACACATCTGGGCCGATACCACGTTTTTGCTAATAAAACAACGACTGAAAACATTTCCACGAATGCCTTCGCGCGGGTGAGAAACATCAAATACCCACATTGGAAAGAGATCGGTATGTAACTGCATGATTCTGCCATCTAAGTTTTATTGCACTAATGATCAAGGCACTAACTATTCTAGTGTCTTTGACATCAACCATTGATTTTGCCAGCACAATAGACGTAAGGCAAGCGTAGGTTTTGTGGGGATTCTTCTTTTCAACTGCATAAAACATGTTTTTCGTTAGTTGAAATCCCAATCATTTGAAGTCGTAGCTAGGTATCACATCTAAGGAACGCTATCCTACCCTCTATGTTACCCATTGTGTTGAGCAGGTCAATACCGATAAACATTGTTGAATAACACAAAAGCTTCCTTTATTGATGTTGAACACACCTGTGATTGGAAATGTACACTGAACGTGTGTTATGTGGCAAAAAAATTATTCCTTACTCCCGCCTAAAAACTTGAATAAAATATTTCGTTTCCTTACGTTCTGAAGATTCATTGACAACATGGTACTTCCGGCATCAACCAAGCCTTAGCGATGTCACTGCACAGGGGAGCGGTCGACGGTGGAATGCGAGGTATTTTGACAATACGGTGGTGACAAAGTGTGCAAGACTGCAAATGATATTGAGCGCGGCATCTTTTCAATAGGAAGGGTATAGCGATCCTCAGTCGTGTATGTGAACGACTGGAGGTCTATAATTGGCGCTAACTTCTTTTCTAGCTAACGGCTGATCCACCCCTTTCATCTCCGCCAACTGCCATATCAGTCACAAGTTGTTCCAACTAACTAAGGCAGCTTTTTTCACAGCGAACAATAATAGCATCACTCACTCAGAGCAGCCACTGTCATATCCGCTACTGCCATATCAGCTTCGAGTTGTTCCATTTTACTGGTTGTCACTCTAATGAAATTTTTCCTACCCACCTAACCTAACCTTGGGGTACGTGTTTTTAACACGCGGGGCAAAGGTACGTGTTTCTAAACTGCGGGGCAAACGTGCGTATTATTCTAGGCTGCGTAATGCGTTTTTTTTAGCGGTTATGACATTGTCCGGTTATGACAGAGTCTGGTTATGACAGTGTCCGGTTATGACAGTGTCCGGTTAGTGATGGACTAGCGTGAAAGCACGTGTGCGGATAGATTTTTATCGGTATAACGGTGTCCGGTTATAACAGTGTCCGGTTATGACAGTGTTCGGTTATGACAGTGTCCGGTTATGACAGTGTCCGGTTATGACAGTGTCCGGTTATGACAGTGTCCGGTTATGACAGTGTCCGGTTATTGATGGATTAACGCGAAAGCTCGTGTGCGGAAAGATTTTTATCGGTATGACGGTGTCCGGCGATGACAGTGAGCTGAAGTGAAGTGGCGGTTGTGCGCGTGTGCTATAATATTGTTTAGAGCGAAAGCTGGGCTCCCATAATTCCGTGACTATGGGCCTTATTTTCTTGCTTTGCCATATGCATGTCATGATTTGCGCATCATAATTTTCCTAGTTACAAAAATAATTGTGTGGAAGCCTAAACATTACCTTTCCATTCGTGAATCCTTCTATCGTTGCCTTCAGTGTATAAGACACGGTATGTTTTTTTAACATTCATTCTCGAGACACATGATTGATAGACTTCAGTTTAAAGGTAGGTTTCTGGGTGATATGCAACACTTGCACCGCTACTCCTGTTACTCTGTCAATATCATTTCACTTACTACTGCAGTTAGATTGACTGGTTATGTGTCCTCGCCGGTCTCGACCTAAGGATCCACCACAACTCAAGCCCTCCGAAATCAAGCTGATGAGGTCCCACAAATTTTACGACTCGATTGGACAGGAGACTTAAGTGGGTGTCGGGCTCTGGCTTGAGAGGTCGAGGAAATGATGTGATGCCAAATATCGAATTTTGGAGAGTTGATGTCGATGTGAAGGGGAGGGCCACAAATCGCGTTATCTGAAAGGGTCAATTTTATGCCGACCATCGAGAATCTATTCTGGGAGGCCTGAGGAAGCGATCTCAATAAGAAATAGGTCATTCTAGAACGACAATTCAGAAGAGATCATCAAAACATTTGTTGGAGTGTCCAGTAATGAATAAAAATCGGATGGTAAAATGGTCAAATATTTATTGAATTCATGAGTTTAAACAAATTTCACACATACTTTCATTAATAACTTCGAATTTTGTGATCGGTACAACTCGACCACTTCTTCGGCATTTGGTAAAAAAAACATAATCCTTGTATCCTTTTCGGCATGATTTTATCATTTTTTCATCTGAGCACGGGTCCTAAAGAAACATTCCTATCAACATTTTATTTTATTATACCATCACTGTCTCCGTTCTAATTAAATCACGCAACAGATTAGAACATTACCAACTGCTCATGCCGGCTACTTGATCGGGATTCATTAGTTTTGATCTCCTAGTATCGTTCATTATCGCCTAGAAGCCGCACACCGGGTGATGAGAAATATTGTCGTATCGCCATGCACGAAAACGAACAAATTTAAGAACTTGATCGATATTCAACGAAGACGAGAGGGATGGGGGTCCACAAAGCTGAGGCTGAACGAGGAGGGTGGGCGAGGGTTCCAGGAAACTGAGTCAAGGAGGGGGGGGGGTCAAGTACCAGGAAGATGATAGTGACCGCATTGAGGTGGTTCTGCCAGGCCATTGTAAACATTCATGGCTACAAGTAATAAAGTCATTGACTTATAAAAGTTTACTGGGAGGAATTTCATGATACGATTACTCTCTGCACAAGTGGATGTTATTCTGTAGAATGTGTTTAGTGCGTTCAGAATACAGGGTTCCAAACTGGGCAGAGGCCTCACTAAGCACCTTAGAACAGTTTTTTATTCACATTGGGCAGTAAAAGGACTGCCGATCAAAACGAATTATACAGTTATTTCCAGGTTGGAGCTCCAGTGAGTACCCCTAAACAATCAAGAAGTTATGGGAAGCCTGGCTACCAAAATTTGGGTCTCAGTGATAGGGCATTTCCTTGTTATGCAGCACTTCACTAATATTTTTTTTTGTTCTAATTTGTACTAAACTGGAATAATATTTTTTTCCAATTAATTGGCCCCTCAACGGTTCATTCGTCATAGTATATGGGTCAATGTCACTCGTGAAACCTTATATCAACATTCCGTTGAATAATTCGTTTGTAATTACTTTTTAATAATCGTAATAATGAAGATCATGCTCAGAATGACATTTGTCAATGGGTCTGTAGTTAAAACAATTTATTTAGTATTTTATATCAGAAATGAATCATTCGACTCTGTATACAAGTAGCCTTTCTCCCGATTAAGTTTTAATTATATCAATTTTTGTGTTTGACAGATTTTCAAAGTGCTGGATGGTCGCTTCAACACACAATAATCTGTGAAAGTTTTGAAAAATCCTCAAGAAGAATAGGATGAAGCTGCGTAAACCAATCCTGAGCAATGCCATCAGGGAAAACTCGCATTCTCTCGACTCCATGGAAACCTTTGTATTTCGACAATGCAGCCTCATTAGAATATCTGGTGCTCATTGCTGACACACATGTCCCACGAATTGCATAGTTACCTATCTTCCAAATGAAAACGTTATCATCCAATTTGATGTGCTCAATTTCCATTGTCTTTCTTCCCTTGTTTATCTTTCCCATGTTATACCCAATAAACAACATGCAGCATCCCGCTTGCATGAGTCACTTGACAATTCCTAAAATTCAACATCACATGTTTATCATAATTTATTTAGGAGGCAGTTATCTGAGGTCGCGTCAAACCATGCAACATCTCACATCCTGCTGGAATGTTCAGAAGTTCTTCGCCAACGACGACCAAAAAATACTCGCCTCCAAAAGACTTGTGTGTCAGCTGATTTGGTCAGTCACTTGCACGAATCGTGAGGGTAGGAAACCAATGTGAATGTCGGGTCCTTTCTTGGGACGAGACGAAGAAGAGAAAGAAATATTCTATATCTATAATGATGGTATTGACAGTCCGCTCACCAAAGATGCGAAGAACGAGACCACTAATGCCGCCATTGGGGGCTGGTGGATTTTTGACAGGACCACGATACGCTCGTTCAAGAGGATATTCATGGAACACTAGCAAAGTAGTTCATGTTAGAATATCTGTTAGAGATTGGTCTGGTGACGGAATTTAGTGTACTGCCTTTTAACATAAATTAAATATAAGGAGACTAGATGAACATTTTTTTAAACCATGAATCATTCCAAATACTGTTGAATCTGCTCTAAAAAATATGTTAGTAAAGAAGTATGTATACATGTATCTTAGATGATATTAATCCAAAAATAGAGTTAACATAATAACCAGAAGCTGAATATAAATGTACAAATTTCTATCTTGGTTTTATATAGTCAGCATTCCACAATGACTGACCAGTCATGGAAAATAAAATATCCCCCGACTCACCCCTGATGTGTTACGATTTTTTTTTATTAGCCGAAGAATATTTCCTTGATTAGCTGATCACTCACCGCCCAACCAGGCGCCGGGTAACACGGTGAGTTGCTTAACCCAACCAGAGCCATTAAAGGACAACTAATGCCTCACGAAACTTAACCGAGAAGCAGCCCACAAAGGTGTGAAATGCCAATGAGAAAATCATGCATATGTTCCGAATTGTTTTGTTAAATATTCGTCTAAGCAAAATAGGATCAGTAAAAATATCACCACTGCCTGCAAATATACCATACAAATACAAAGTAGGCCCATACGCAATTGAACATAGACAAGTACGACACTGTTAGGAACTGCAGAAGTGGTCAAGGATTCTAGAGAATATTTCCAGCTGAAAAGAATTAACTACCCACAGGCGTTGCGTTGTCGTAACGATGTTTTTCATTGTTATGCATCATGGGATCAACTGTAAAGGGCCTTACACACTTGGTTGTCACTTCAAAAACCAGGAGGACGGACATTAACCTTGTAAATTACACTTCTACATCATACTCTGTCAGTGGAGCCGCATGCGGAGTGCTCATCACCCATCAATTGTAGCACTTAACCGCTCAACAGGACGTAATGCAATCGAGCTTGTCCTACTCCAGTTAATCGTTATTATTTAGTCGTCGTAACTGAATTACTGTGTACTAAATGGTTCGCATACATTTGTTGTCCTGCATTTGCTCCAGACTTTAGAAAAGGTACTGCACCAGCTCATCGCCAGTTCCTCCCGCCCCATTGTAACCACTCTCTTCCGCACTGTCATCACCACTCTCTTCCGCACTGTCATCACCACTCTCTTCCGCACTGTCATCACCACTCTCTTCCGCACTGTCATCACCACTCTCTTCCGCACTTCCATCACCACTCTCTTCCGCATTTTCATCACCACTCTGACCTGCACACGCATTGCATCCTATCAACAAGTGTCTAACTCTGAAAGCATTCACTGTAAACGAAATCAATTCATCCCTTAATCGGGCCTATCTCAATTAATTTATCTTTGTTTCAGTCATTCAAGATTTAGGGAATCGACGCATTCCATGTTTTGTTATACCATCAATTGTATTGAATTTTTCACAACCACAGCACAATGTTTCATAGCAACAGTTTTGTGATTATAATTTATATCCTCTATTTTCCTAATTTAACGTCACAAGAATTGTTTATTCAATAAACCATGAAGAACAAGTGAAGTCTGCGCACCTCATCCTGCTATATCAGTCCAAACACCGGGCATCAAGTTTATAGAACTGTTTCCAAGGAAAGCGAAACTGGTATGAGTTCTAAGTTATCTGTGTGTTTCCATTTGGCGGCATCGCCAGAAACGAGAGGCAACTTCCTGCGGGGCTTATGTAATTCCCCTAATGCGTGAATTCAGCCGCCAATCTCACTGCTATGATACAGTAAAAGATCGTTACGGAAAAACAAATACAAACTTACGATATGTTATTTGCTACTTGGAATAAATTCCTAAAATGGAGTTGAAACAGAATATCTCAGAGAAATGTGCATTTGGCACAATGTGCTGAGAGAAAGTCAGGCAGGATCTTTGTGAGCCCATCACAGATTCGATGAATGCTATTGTTACGGAGCGCTTGCAAAACAAAGAATCTATCAAGGGTTGTTCCCAAGGGTTTCAGAGATCCTGTGCTCCAAGTGGAAGTGTGATAGCAAGCACGGGAGCGAGAGAGTAGATTTACTATTTTGGGATGAAGAAAACACTTTAACGGAAGGGGAACAATCCGCCTTATGGAGAGTGTTGTGACAATCTCTTTAAAACCCCCATCAAACTTAGCCAATAACTCTGGCGTAGAAAAATAACCGTTCCTACTGGCTGGATAGATGTTCCAGCCAAGGTAGAACACGCATATCAATGAGAACACTGGAAAGCAATTTTAACAACAAGTCCCATCGTCCTACTTCGCAGCTCTCGACGTTAGGCGGAAGGAGAGTTAAAAACAGAGAGGAAAATGTCATTACAACGTCATCGACGGTAGGAGGTGAGGAGAAATGAGGGAAGACAATGAAATCAGCTGTGGGGCCTTCCCAAACCCGCAGCAACTAGGATAAGCGTAGAGAATAGTGATGGGATGAAATGCTTGAATCCGCATCCATAACCGCGGCTATCCGAACCTTTCTTCGACATCCGCATCCGCATCCGCAAATTGAAAATTCCTAAGAAGAGTGGTGATATCGAACCGAACGCTGTTGTGATTAGATTAGATTAGATTAGAGTGTCAAGGCTTTCTAGTGCACTGGGCTGCTGTGATTAAACACTTAGGAAAATTTTCAGTTTACGAGATGCCTCGTGCTATTCTGGTGTTTTGGAAAAAATCACCTAACTGAATACTACACGATATATTCAGAGTACAATATCGTAGAGTTAGGAACTTAATTACTGATAAGGCCTGCTAGTGTTATTGAACAAATGAGTACGTTCATGTTCCCACGACAGCTGAGAGCATCTCGAAGACAAGGAATTCTGGAATGTTTCATGTCAGCCAACGTGCACATGGTTGGTTTCACTCTAACATGCGTAACATCAGAAGTTTTTTTATTGCAGTATTCCAGACATTAGACTACAAGTATGTCAATTCAATTCGGATTTAGTTACAGTTACAGTTCAACTGAGTGGAACACCGCATAATAATTTCAATCAAATGAAGACAAGAACTGCAGTTCCGCCCCGGTGGCAACATAACGACAAATCGCACATCTCCACCAGCATTTACAAGTCGTATATGTAGAGCTGAAAAATTACCATGCTGAAGCTGGTTGGTGTCCACGTACGTAAGGATCAATCCTATCAATGCTGGTTCATAGTGAAAGGCATGTATCGCGTCTGTATACCAGCTTCGCGTCTGTTTGAGGCCGCCGTGGCCGAGTGGTTAGCGTATCCGACTGCAGTGTCAGCCTCTGGTGCTGCATGTCGCGAGTTCGAGCCTCGGCAGGGACACG
>SDVV010031858.1:0-11500 GCA_016164225.1 Gammarus roeselii
CACAACATCACACAAGGAGTGAAGCGTGTGGTTAGTACACAACACCACACAAGGAGTGAAGCGTGTGGTTAGTACACAACATCACACAAGGAGTGAAGCGTGTGGTTAGTACACAACATCACACAAGGAGTGAAGTGTGTGTTTAGTACACAACACCACACAAGGAGTGAAGCGTGTGGTTAGTACACAACACCACACAAGGAGTGAAGCGTGTGGTTAGTACACAACATCACACAAGGAGTGAAGCGTGTGTTCAGTACACAACACCACACAAGGAGTGAAGCGTGTGGTTAGTACACGACAGTGTGGAGTTGGAGATGAGCCCCCTAAGTGGGTGCCTTCCGACCAACTAAAGCCTCTCCTCAATTGTCCTCCCTGCTGATAGCATGCTGACCACATTGCCTCTGCACGCCTGAACACAAACGTAGCTGAAGCCGTGAGCCACCAGGTGATTCCTAAAGTCTATGTAGTAGTCACCCATCGTTTTCAATGTTATGGGCTCAAACTGGAATTGCCGCATACGCATCTCTTCCTTTGTAGGAGAGGAACCGCTGGAATAACAGAGAGTCTCTGCGCACACGTGTCCACGCAACTACCGTCCCAGTATTGCCGCATACGCATCTCTTCCTTTGTAGGAGAGAAACCGCTGGAATAACAGAGTCTCTGCGCACACGTGTCCACGCAAGTACCGCGTCAATACAAACTCGTTCATTTTTAAAAGGGAAAATTGAGATCACATTAGGCTTCTTGTTATCACCTCTATCCAAACCCATAGGTTCCAGCACTGATGACCTGGGTGTGAGGCAGCTGCCCCATGCAGTTCTGTCCTTCTATGCAATACAATTGTTTTCATTCACAGTTTTGGGTACATTTCTAAAATGCTTGCAGATGGATTATGGTAGTCATGAGTACAACAACGAGTTAGAGTTTCTGGCCTCACGAGTGCTGAATAGATACAGATTCCTGTTGTTCATGTCGAAGACATGCAACGAACAGTGACTGGATATTCTGTTTTGAAATATCTTGCATGTGCTGCAGGTATTTGCCATGTATTTGTGAAGTGTCGCTATCATATATAATCTAAAATGCTTGTCTAAAACTGCTTGTAATTACAGCTCGTTAGAGATGGTCAAATAAAGATATTACTAATTGAGCATCGTGTCTACAAAGCATACAAAATCGGTAAAGTTGTGCAATATATTTTTTGTTAAAACTGAAAAGTCTGCTGCCTTTTGTTACCATCGATCCTCTGCCGCGCCCTTTACTGCCAGTACTACCCGCAGTAATCACCACTAATTTCTGCACGCAATTTCACGCCTCGTGAACTGCTTAATTGCTGCTGGGGCCTGTAGCGGCGCTCAATAAGAGTCTGGGTAAATTGAGGCCAATGAAAGGTTTTGTGTTAGGTCATTTACCCTGGATAGGCGGGCTCTAGTGTTTATTGGATGCAGGAACGCTGGGGCAGCAGCAGAAATCCATCTCTCCTGAACATTCAACTTCAAATATTTGTATTTTTTCGGAATGGACCGATCTGTGACAGTAATATTCCAGGGCTCCCACCTCCCGCTGAGTAGCGAGTCTATACAAATCATCATTTGGTTTTAAACAACAAAATCTGTTTTGTTTTGTTGAATAAATCAATAAATGATAATACAATTCGTAAAAGCTATTCACGAGTTTCAACAACAATGAATACAGAATATTTGTATGCGTAAATGTTGGTTGATAAATGCGACTATTATACAATGTTGTCCCTAAATTTCCTGTAATCAGGGAGTTAGAATCATGCTACCATAACCCCTGTCTGTCGTAGAAGGCGACAAAAAGATAAGCCCTGTAGCCAGGCAGTTAGAATAGTGCTACCGTAACCCCCTACGTTTCGTAGAAGGCGACTAATAGAGGAGTAGCCAACTGCTAGGAATCCATTCCTCTGAAAAATCCTTCAAAGATTGCAAGACAAGCGGATGGAGGGGAGGCTCACGCCTCTCCAAACCCTATTATTAGGGTTGCTGAATGTGCGTAGTTGTATTCCGAATGAAGCAAAGAGGAGAAAAGTTGGCGAGATGTTTGTGAAGAGGAAGTTTGAAGCGTTGACGCTTACTGAGACGAATTGAAAGGTAAGAGCGAATGAGAGTTTGGTGTGGTAGTTGGAAGTAAGTCGGGCGTGGAGGATGATTGGGCACGAGAATGTGTGATGTTCATATTGAGTTTTCGGTTGGCTAGTAGCGTGACCGAGTGGAAGTAGGTATGTCCATGATTTACGTGGATGAAAGTCAAGTTAGGCGTAGAAGTATGAGCATTTGTGAGTGCGTGTGGACCTGGTAGCGAGAGGCGTGAGGGGGATAGGGACCAATTGTGGACAGACCTGAAGTGCGTGTTTTGTGAGTTTTGGAGGTCAATTCAATGTGCTTACTGGACGACTTGAATGCAAGAGTTGGAGATGTAATGGTGGAGATTGTGATAGGGAGGTATGGCGTTCCTGGTAGAAATGACAGTGGAGAAACTTGAAAGGTCTGTGCTTGGAGCAGACGCTGGTGGCCGGAAACAGCATGTTCAAGAAGTTATGAGATATTCACAAGTACACATGGCTAAGGATGGCCCATGGCGCAGTGTTGGAGAAAGCACTGATGGATTTTGTGCTAATTCCAAGGAATTTGGTGGGGAGGCTGTTGGATGTGCGGGGGTAGGGTGGAGGAGTGTCTGACCACCTGCTGGTGGAAGGAAGATTAAGAGTGAAACAGAGGTGGAAAGGGAACAAAAGAGTGGGAGGAGGAAAACAGGTGGTTTAGGTGGGTAAACTGAATGTGGTAAGCAGAGCCGAGGAGTTGCAGCAGACGGTGAAGGAGGAATAGGACATTGTGAGAGGGCAGGACCTGAAAGTTGTGGAGGTGTGCGAAAAACGTGTGCGGTGTGCGCCATGTGGGCGGGTGCGGGTGTTGCAGGAAGAGCTGTGAGTGGTAGACCGATAAGGTCAAGCTGGAGGTGGCGTTTAAAGGAAAGCATTTGAGGAGTGGCTGCGAGCGAGGTCGTTGGTGGCCAAAAGCAACTATAAGCAAATAGAAAAAAGAGGTGAAGCGGGTGGTGAGGAGAACCAAAAGAGACGCTGATGCCAGGCGAGGCAGACGGTTGTGACAGAATTTTAAGGAGAACAAAATGATGTTCTGGAAAGTGGTGAAGAGGGTGAGGAAAGGGGAGACCGGGAAGGAGGAGGTGGTGAAAGACGAAAACGGCCAGTTGTTGGTGGGAAGTGGTGATGTACAAAAAAGGTTTGCAGAGTATATTGACTAGTTGTTGAATGCCGAGGATGACAAAGAGGTTGACATTGTTGCTGTGAGTGGTGGTTCCCTGGATGCTGATTTTAGGAGAGAGGTTTGTTTCAGACATCACTAGGGAAGAGGTGCAAGAGGCGCTGGAGGTGAAGAACGCAGGGAAAGCCCTGGTTTGGACTGCGTGGCGACTGAGTGCCTGGAAAAGGGTGGAATAACGATTGTCGAATAACTGGTGAGGTTACTGAATCTGTGTTGCATTGTTCCTCTGTACAAGGAAAATGAGCTAAAAATTATTGATTCAACTCAAGAGGTATCTGTTTGTTATGTGTGGTCGGTGTGTTACACGGTAGAGTGCTGACAAGAAGGATTAAAACCTGTACGGATGGCGCAATTGGATAGGATCAGTGTGGCAATAGGAGTGGTGAAGAGTGTGCAGATCATATTTTTGCAGTAAGACAAGTCTATAAGAAGAACGTTGCAAAGAGAAGGGATGTGTTCTGGTCCTTCATTAATTTAGAAAAGACCTACGGCTGGGTTGACAGAGAAGTGCTGTGGAAGGTGTTGCGTTTGTGAGGAGCGGGCGAGAATTTATTGAAAGCGGTTAACAGTTTCTATGTCAGCAGCAGAGCATGTGTCAGAGTGGGGAGCGAGGTCAGTGGTTAGTTCACAGTGAAAATGGGTTTGAGACCGAGTCAAGGCTGCGTTATGTCTCCTTGGCTGTTCAATCTCTACTTGGATGGAGTGGTCAGGGAGGTGAACGCGAGTGTAATGAATCGTGGACGGAGTTGGCAGTTGAGCCTGTTACTGTTTGCGGATAATACGGCACTAGGGACAGATTCAGAGGAGAAGCTGTGTTGTCTTGTGTCGGAGTTTAGCAGAGTGAGTGAGAGGAGGAAGCTTAAAGTGAACGTGGGTAGAAGTAAAGTAATAAGGAGCTCGAGGAATGTCGATGCGAGCAGAATTAGTTTCCTCCTGAAGAGAGAGTTATTGGAGGAAGGACGGTGTTGTAAGCATCTGCGATCTCACTTGGAGAAGACTGAACTCGTGGAAACTGAGGTAAAGGAAGGGTGTAAAGTGTTGGGTGCACTGATGAGTGTAATGAGCTGTATGACTTTGGGAATAGATGCAATGAGAGGGTTGTATGAGGGTGTAGTTGTCCCAACTGTGCTCCATGAAGTTTGTTAGGGTAATCGTCTTTTAACAGATGATAAGCCACTAATAACCGGCGATAAGAAGCCCATGACAGACGATGAGCCAACCATCGCAAACAATGGCCCGGCGTAGCATACGAGCCGCCTAAACGGACGATGGACCGCCCGTAACAAACGATAAGCTAACCATAACAGTCGAAAAGCCGGCTATGTTAATCAGCAGGTCAGAGACTAACGTAGAAATAAACATTTGATCATGCCAAGTAAGATATGAGAGGTAATACGTTTATTATGCCACGATGGAATTTTTGGGAATTTGTCTCTGGCTACGGCAAATGTTTGCCGCAGATTAACAAACAAAACTATCGAGGAACCGATGAGATTTTTAATACAGGCTTGTCTCTCTATCCTTTCCGTCTTTTGGTCATAATAGAGTCTAACTAATTTAGTTAGCAAACTGATATATTCATGCCTTAACTTGTCAGACTCGTGGATCCACAGTAGCTGTTCCCACATCAATGAACGCATATTAACTCTAAAGCAATTGCCGCAACAGGCTCTGTTCAGCAAAGTCAAAAACCTAGTGAGACATATTAAGTCTTGTTCATAATCGTTTCGGCCTAGGCTAGTGTTTTATAGTCGCTCAATCATGAACCAGACCGAACCGACGTCTTCCTATAATGAAGGAATGAATATGCTGATGGGGCTGTACGGCAAAGCTATGATCAGAAGGAACATTTGGGAGCAGACGAAGGCTGGAAAATAGGAGAGCGGTAAGTCGAGGCAGCAGATATGCAAATGAAAGAACTGGACACAGAAATATAGTTCATGCCTGGTGAATTGTCTTCGTAGGAAGTTATTGGACAGGTAATATCAATTATTGAAATTGCATTTAACAGGAATATTGAGGGCATATTAAGTGTTTTTAAACATTAATGAAAATTATGCAAATTTTCAATAGAATAAACAGTCTCGTACAGAGAAGATTATTAGTCTGTGACTAGCGGGCAAGGAGATATACCGACCGTACACGCGAAGTTTCCTAGACAAAGGCATTTTATATTAACTTAAGCTTGCTGAACAAGGTAATCGAATGTCATAGTGTTAGCTATACAGTTAATATTGAAGACATCGCACGGTGAAGTGCAACAAATTTTACCCTTGAATACACTGATAATAATGTATTTCACTGAGTTCCTAAAGTAGGAGCATATCAATAATAAATTATAACCTCGAATACACTGATAATAATGTATTTCACTGCGTTCCTAAAGTAGGAGCATGGCAATAATAAATTATAACCTTGAATACACTGATAATAATGTATTTGTCTACGTTCCTAAAGTAGGAGCATGTCAATAAGGAATTATAACCTTGAATACACTGACAATAATATATTTGTCTACGTTCTTAAAGTAGGAGCATGGTAATAGTGAATTATAACCTCGAATACACTGATAATAATGTATCTGACTACGTTCCTCAAGTAGGAGCATCGCAATAATGAACTTCACGGGGAGGTCAAGCAGTATCACTGAGTTGTTCACCTTTACCAGTTAGAGTGAGAAAGTAAGAGCTCGACGAACCGAAGTAGTAACAATAATTAACTGATAAATCTAGTGTTTTCCTCAGTTTGATCTTCAAATCACTGTAAACTGACAAAGAAGATTCAACGGTGAATTCCAGCTAGTTTGTCACCGACGCAGTTTAGCTGAAGTGTAACTTTTGACACAAGATCCCCGTAGCGAAGTGGACGTCAAGTAAGCCAGAAAAAAAACTTTTCCTAAATGGAATTTAACTTTATATGAAAATTTCTTAAGGCATCATGTCTGGACAACCCTTCTGTATGAATTACATTTCCAATGAGTTCAAATGTGAGCGGAAAATTTCTCCTAATCTTTAATCGTAAACGAATTTTCTTTCGCTACTGTACAGCAGCGACAGAATTTTTTTTTTGTTAGTCCACAACTTAAAAAACACTAAGTTTTTCCAGGAATTTAACTTTATATATGAAATTCTGACTTGAAACTTAGCATCACAAGCGACGCCTTTACAGCCTCGTCTGCCTCCTTGCATCAGGCGTCCGCCATCGTCCCGCCCAAACCGTGGCATCGCAACCGCCTTCACAGTCGTTTCCGCCACATCGCATCAGTTATCCGCCCTGTCCCGACCAACGACTCCTGACGGGTAGCGCAGAAGGTGTCCTTTAGTCACAGCAGGTGTCTTGGGAAACGTATGAAATATAATTCCAAACGAACGTGTCTGTAGGGGAATCATCTTTGTTCTCACTTTACATTGTGGATTAGCAATACCATGGATTAAGATTACCCTAACAGACTCCGCTTTATAACACGTCGTACCCATAAAGTAATCCTAAAGAGAACAATTATACGACACTCGACAACAAATAAGATCACATTAATGTTCTCCTTGGAGTACGTCATAGGCCTCTCGCCCATCAAGCTGCAGGCAACGAAACTAAACAAGTCAATCTTCTAAGTAAACTCGTAATTTATTTAGTCATGCAGACGGATGAAAGACTTCAATAGGAGCAAAAAGTTCAATGGAATAGCAAACAATATAATTCCATATTTCAGGTAGTCCTTAGTTGTAAACGAATTTTAATTCTCTACTAGAGAGTAGAGGAGAAAATTCGCTCATGACTATATCATAACGGGGAAAACAAATTATATCTATCAAAGTGAAATTTAACACAATACTAATAATAATCCTCTTCATTGAGGCACTCAATGGCACAAAAATGGTGACAATGAAACAAGGTTTATACGATATTCCATCGGAATTATTTGAATTTAGCGCTCTCTCCTGCATTGTGTCTGGACAAAGCCTCTTGATGAATTCTACCAACGGATTTTCTGCCGAGTTCAATATAAACCGTAATTTTCCAAGATAAATCGATCTGAGATCAAGATCGTGAACGGTTCAGGAGGGACGCTGCAGTCTCCTGCACCCCAGATCATGTGTTTTACTCGACAACTAGGGTCAATCCCGGCCACCGCAGCCGGGCCCAGCCACACTATGAAGCTTTTATGACGGTCATAACGCCATCTAAGCCCCGCGACTCCGCTGGGGATACCAGGCAGAAAATGGGCCAACAAATTGGCGATATGCAATTGTGATATAAAATTTGATTACATTTTTCCCTAAAGTTGGCAACTAAATTTATATTTAATTTGAACTTTCCCATTCACTTAAGTAGAAACAACTACTACGAATTTCAATCCGTGCTAGCAAGTTTGTGACCTGATTATTCGGTTCGGGCTTGGTGTGGTGAGTACGATACCTGCTTCGCGTTCTGTCCTTTGCGTGTTCGAATCCTGGTGAGTTTGATGTAAGTTCTAAAAAAAATTGTTCGCAAACTTGATGCCGTTTCTATTTATTTATTTAAAATTTTCAATCAATATTTACAAGTTCTATTGCTTGATACAGAGCCTTTTTCATAGAAAACAATCGAATTAATAAAGATTTTCAGTACACATTTACTCGATTTCTTTAATGATATGTCGTCTGCAATCTAGTCCTTGGGAGCGCATTTCCAAAACTTTTCTACAAAATGAACCTCTTTTACATCAGAGCAAAAAAATAGTTTCCAAGTCACGTTCATCTGCTTCTGTCATATAAACCACTGCCAGTAACTAGCAAGAGTTGGCATGACTAGTAAACTTATATTTCAATTACGATAAAAAGTTTTCGTCGACACATTTGGGTGGGTTCAGAGTCTTGGTCAATTCTGCAGCAAGATTTCACTATCATTGTCGGTGCTGAGTGCAATCCTATCAATGAATTGAAGATTTTGTCATTGATATTTGGTAGGGATTGAGTAATATTCGACAGCATAGTGATAATAAGTACAGCTACAAAGTTTACATGTTTTCTGGTACAAATTCACATACTATGTGAACAGTTAGCGCCAGAA
Source organism: Gammarus roeselii (assembly GCA_016164225.1). NCBI lineage: Eukaryota > Metazoa > Arthropoda > Malacostraca > Amphipoda > Gammaridae > Gammarus > Gammarus roeselii. The sequence continues at coordinate 8,358 of SDVV010031858.1, forward strand.
TAAAATAATCTGATCGCTGCACACTAATAGACTCAAAATGGTGCGACCAATTGCTACCTCCTTCCTGTAACTTGTGTTACACTCGCGACCGCTGGTAATTGTTTAATCAGTTCAGCGACGCTAGGCAATGGTATGTAGTGACATCACCACAAACTCCCTTTCAAAAGCTGTTTTCTACAAAAGAGGGAAAAATAATATGTTTAACCGCCCAACAACAGCCACTGGTACTTAGTTTATGATTGATTTATGTATAAAAAGATGTAATAAGAAATACCACGGTATTTACGAAGATTTCGTCTGATGAGATAGTAACATACAGCAGCAATAAATAACGAAACAAGAAAAACTGACAATTTCTGCTCGACATCGTGACACAAGGTGCCGGAACTCGAAGTCCGCGCCCGCTTTATATTGCTAAAATTATTATCATACAGCTGGTCTACTAACCACAACAGAAACAACCGAACAATTTACAGCTTATAGTTGGAACTTCGTAGTTCAAAAAGACTTCTTACGATGTGGCGTTGATCAAAATGCAGAGATAAAATGTTACGAAAGAGTGCTGGGGGAAGAGTTTGTTTAGGTGAGCATAACATGCGCGCAACATGTAATTGATGTCTTGACCAAGTCAGGAGAACCTTTGCTAAACGAAACGGTCAAATATTGCGTCCATTAATCTCTAATACGTATCGAAAAATAAAAAGCCTTCTTATAAAGTCAACTTTTACATGACATTTGAACATGGAAGTAGTTTATGCCTCATAATAGCATTATAAAAGGGTTTATTCTTCCCGACACATCTTCGGCGTTCCGCTTAAAAATTGGTTCAGTACAGACAACAGATGTGGACCAGATCTTCGTCGCCTCTGCAAGTATGTATTGTTTTGAAAGTTATTCACTGCAAATCCATACACATTTGTAGGAACACGAACGTAATCATCATCGAACAGACAAATAAATACAGTTAAGTGTACCGGGCCATCAATAATATTCTCCAGATATTTAATTGGTCGAGAGTTACAGCAGAGCTTTAATTTTCATTAACTTCCGTTCTTGTAATAGGATATTGAAGAAAAAAACATTTTGCCTTTTGGAACTTGCGCGTAGGCAAATCAGATGCAATTTCAGTTGACCTTGGTTCAGTGCTCACCAAACTGAGCCTATCTACTCCTATTATCAAAATTTCAATGAGTGCTTTCACCATTCGCCTCTAACACTTGGCCTCTGCCCGCAACACTTGCGGACCACCTTTGTTAGATTAAAACTTCTGTCACTGAATATGCCCAATCCACTGGAACGCAAGTGACTGAAGATTATCAAGACGCTACTTTTGTGGCTGCATGCTTTTAAGTAAAATAAGCTCTCACTGCAGCGCCATTGAAATAAATGTGTGGGAGAGAGTGAGTATTAGTAACATTTTTAAATATTGGAATTCTTGTGACCGCCACGGGAATTACCCGATGTGACAGGAAAATAAAGGAGGCGGTGTCTCCAATTAGATGCCACTGGGACGCCGCCGTCTTGAATACGAGGTGGAGGGGAAGGAGAGGCCCACTTGCATAAATTCGTGGGGGGGGGGGGTTGATTGGAAACGAAGGCGGCACTGTTAACTGCTTGGATAAGTTAATGAAATCGACCCCCCGACTCTGAGGGTGAGGAGGAAGAAGTCTATTGGATCGAGGTACAGTAACGAGTGAAAAATCGCTTATGATTTAATACTAAGTGAAATTTGCAATGTCCGGTTCCCGCTTTACATTTGAATTCATCAGTAGTTTGATTAATAATATCCATTAAGAAGCTTTGTCCACACATGATATCTGAAGAAATTTTCATATGAAGTTAAATTACACGTGGGGAAAGTCGAATTTGTTTTCCCGATTACAGACCAACCATAAACTAATATTTGCTCGCTACTGCACATTACGGTACAAAATAATTTATTAGTTACCGTATCACTGTGACCAAACAATCTTATTGATATGAATAATTCATCTTGAATGATTTTCTGTTACGGAAATTTACATAAGCCAATTTTTTAAATTCTTTGTGTACATCGAAATTGTTTCATGTTTTGGTAACGCAAGATGAACTGAATTCTCAGATGATAAGATTAGTTAATTCTTTGAACAAATGGAAAATTTTATGTTGAGATTTCATTTTACTGCTGGACCGAATCCCGTCAACCTTAATCGGACCCTTATCGCTAGGACTGGTGGTCATTGGTGGTCTGCACGTGACCACCACGGGTTGGTGTTGTGCGTGCGGGTGGTTGTGCAGGTAGTGTCGGTGTCTTGCGCTCGACTTACAGGGAGTGTTGTGCAGGTAGTGGCGCAGACACACGCTCTACTCACATGAAATGTTGTGCAGGTAGTGTCGATGTCATGCGCTCGACTTACAGGGAGTGTTGTGCAGGTAGTGGTGCAGACACACGCTCTACTCACATGAAATGTTGTGCAGGTAGTGTCGATGTCACGCGCTCGATTTTTGTGCAGGTAGTGGCGCTGTCACGCGCTCGACTTACAGGGAGTGTTGTGCAGGTAGTGTCGATGTCATGCACTCGACTTACAGGGAGTGTTGTGCAGGTAGTGTCGATGTCACGCACTCGACTAACAGGGAGTGTTGTGCAGGTAGTGTCGATGTCACGCGCTCGACTTTTGTGCAGGTAGTGGCGCTGTCACGCGCTCAACTTACAGGGAGTGTTGTGCAGGTAGTGTCGATGTCACGCGCTTGACTTACAGGGAGTGTTGTGCAAGTAGTGTCGATATCACGCGCTCGACTTACAGGGAGTGTTGTGCAGGTAGTGGTGCTGTCACGTGCTCGACTTACAGGGAGTGTTGTGCAAGTAGTGTCGATGTCACACGCTCGACTTACAGGGAGTGTTGTGCAGGTAGTGGCGCTGTCACGTGCTCGACTTACAGGGAGTGTTGTGCAGGTAGTGTCAAAGTCACGCACTCGACTTACAGGGAGTGTTGTGCAGGTAGTGTCGATGTCACGCGCTTGACTTACAGGGAGTGTTGTGCAGGTAGTGTCGATGTCACGCGCTCGACTTACAGGGAGTGTTTTGCAGGTAGTGTCGATGTCACGCGCTCGACTTACAGGGAGTGTTGTGCAGGTAGTTACGCTGTCACGCGCTCGACTTACAG